>JAODLL010065465.1:0-17380 GCA_026546735.1 Forbesichthys agassizii
TATTAGCTTGAAGTAAGCAGAAATGACTGACCATACAGACATAAACACACAGTGAATGTCAGTCAGGGGATTTTAACCTATCTGGATGTTTGTGTGGCAGGTCACCAAATGCTGCATGTGGAGCTCAAAGCCAAGCGGACTGCTTTGCTGGTGGGGGAAACCATCACGGTAGTTTGTTTGGCCCAGGGACCCAAACTCCTTGAAGACCACTGGAAATACCCTGGTAGACAGGTGAGAATTCTTTTTTCGTTTAGTACATACATTATTACTGTATTTGTTTGGTGTTCTGCACTGATTTTGATGTAACATGGTTTGGGACTATGTGATTTTCATGTGTTGTTGTGCTTGGCAGGCTGACCGTGGTACCAAGATGGTGCATGAGAAACCACAAGACAACGAGATCTATTACACCCTTACCATCCCCCAGGCCTCCGTCAAGGACAGCGGGACCTACACCTGCTCTATCTTAGCGGTTACCAGTAATGAGAGTCAGACCAAAGACATTGTCATCACTGTCTATGGTACAGCATTTGACCAAATGCACAACTTGCAATTAATAAATACCACAATAGAAATTTCCACACCTTTTTTCTAATGGCTGACCAGCTATCATCTTGTCTGTTTTCTTTATAGAAAGTGCATTTGTCAACATGTGGCCAGAGTTCAGCTCCCATGAGTCTGCTGAGCAAGATGAAGTTAAGGAGTTCAGGGCCAAAATTGACTCCTTTCCCGAGGCCCGCGTCACTTGGCTCAAAGATGGCCTCCCTCTCAACGACGTGGCCGCAGAGATCACCACCAACCTTCGGCAGCTCAACGAGACCAGGTGAGGCTTCAAACGAGGCTGTTTAACTAATAGCATGCTCAGATTTACCTTCCCACCATTTAGCTGATATGGACAACCTGTAGTACAGAGCCTGTAATTAGGACACTAAATGACACTGTGTGGGTATCAATGTGGTTTCTCAGAGGTGTGTTTGTGTGCTTGTGCAGGTACCAGAGTGTTCTGACTCTGATCCGGGCCAAGGAGGATGACAGTGGTAACTATACTATCCTTGTGGAGAATGGAAACCAGAGCCGCAGCCACAGCTTTGCTCTGCATGTCAAAAGTGAGTAGCAGGAATGCTTCAAACCCTCAATCAAAGCTTTTAGTCCCCTATTGTAAACTTGAAATCAGTCAAACATGCAATTTAGCAGAATTTCTCTTTGAAAACAAAACCTGGCGAATAACAAGTCACTCAGAGTTGGCCCTAAGTGTGACATTAGGTCTGAATTCACCAATCGCTTTAATCGCCTGTGCTCCCCTGTCCAGTCAGATAGCCAAATCAAATTGGAATGAACTTGGTTACATTGTTACTGCACTCTCACAACCTACCTACCTATAACCTATAACCTCCGGCTTTCTATCAATCTCTTTATTTCTCACATGGGCCATGTTATTCTGACGACTGTCTGCCTGTGTGTATTTGACAGTGCCCGCATTCATTGTGGCTCTGAAGGACCTCCACCATGGTTCAGCCACGGAACAGTCTGTGGTATGCATTGCTCGTGGGCAGCCCACCCCTGAAGTTGAATGGTTCATCTGCAAGAACATCAAACAGTAAGTCTGGACACACTCACTTTTCGTTTTTCTTTCGGCAACTCTGTGTTACTGTACTGCCCCATAAACCTGTCTCCGAATCTCTGCTCTGTTTAAAGCGCTCTCAATAGCGTGCAGGATGGCCTCAATGTTTTCTTGTCCCCATCCAGATGTTCCAATGACTCATCTCAGTGGTCCCCGCTCCCGGTCAATTCCACGGAGCTCATCAACCAGGACAACCACCTGGAGAGCAAGGTCATGTTCAGTCATCTGGAACACACCCTGGATGTCCGCTGCCAGGCCAGGAACAAGATGGCGACCGATAGCAGGGAGATCAAGTTGGTGTCTGGCAGTAAGGGCACATCACGCACGCGCACGCGTACACAACACGCTCAATACCGTAATTTCCTTCCAACTTGTTTTCTTGGGAAGCTGCTTCCCTAGTCTAACACTTGTTAGAGTGTGAGAGGCTTTGAACATGTTTGTTGTTGTTGCAACGCTACAGCCGTCACAGCCATCGTAGAAGCTGTCAAAACGAAGTGTTTGTGGTGAGACAGCTGATCTCTGGAGACGGCATTAGGCATGTGGCGCGGGCAAGCTGGCGTCTAATGATTGGGCCAGAGATGCCAGACACACCAAAGGCCATTTGGCCTCTTCAACTGAGCTTTACACCTATTCATACACACTCACACACACACACACAACCAACACCCACCACACCCCACCCCAGTACAAATACCAACCTCTCTGCCCCTTCCTTAAAAACACCTTTTGCTATGCATATAACCTAGCAGTGTTAGCCCGCTTGTGTGCTTTGGGCCTGGATCAAAGTCAGAAACGTTGTTTTTTATATCATTTTTTTAGAAAAATAGCAATAGATTAAAAAAAACGTTGTTTCATTCAACTTCTTGAATGCCCACAAATGAATGAAAATGGAGTTGTTTCCAAATGTCAAAGAAATGTCAGAACACAGTGGGATACAAGGCGGTTGGTGCACAACATGGGAGAACAACGCGTGTGTCTAAACGTCACATGGTTTTTCTATTTATTTCTTTATTTAGACGAGGCTGACAGCGTTGATATAATGAGGTTGTCAGTTAAAGGGTTACAGAGAAAAGGGCACTCACTGTATTTCAATGAAATGTAATAAACCAGCAGTTACTTGTATTAACTGAATTAACATCATCCAGATTCAAACCTGCATGTAATGGATGTCTCCCTGCTCCGACACGTGCTTCAAATAAATAGGTGGTTATCAGGTATCTGCAGAGATGGATAACAACCCACTTATTTGAATCAGGTGTGCTCTGATACATAGTAATGCTCTTGTTGTGCCACTCTAATTACCATGCCCATGACGTGTGGTCATCTCATGTTTGACCCACGCCTCTGGTTTGTGTACAGGGCCTCCTTCTGATCTGACTGTACCTGCTGCTGTCCTGGTGCTCCTGGTCATTGTCATCATTTCACTCATTGTGCTGGTCATCATTTGGAAGCAGGTACAGCCACAACCTGTCCACCTCACTCACTCACTCACTGTCATTTACTGTCACTCACTCACTCACTCATTAAATCACTCACTGACTCATTGCAATGCTCATTTACTCATCGTGAGACCTTTCCAGGAGAAGTTCTAATGGGTCCTGTTTTAATAAAGTCAAACTGCTTCAAGGTCCACTAAGTGATCTTTTAGATTTAGACAAAACAGGCTATCAACACAATGAACATATGGCATCTTTACAATATGCTGTAAACAACGTGCACTCGCGTGAAATGGAGACATGAGACGTTTCAGAAGGATTTCAGACAATACAGATGGCTTCAACATCTATACTCCTCCATGTTGTTCAGAAACCACGCTATGAGATCCGCTGGAGGGTGATTGAGTCTGTAAGCCCTGATGGCCATGAGTACATCTACGTGGACCCCATGCAGCTGCCCTACGACTCCCGATGGGAGTTCCCCCGCGACAGGCTTGTGCTTGGTGAGTAGACTGCACAGTGTAAAGTGCTGTGGAGCTCAGTGTGTGTCTCTGAAGGAAGGATGTGAAAATAAGGCCCTCCGGTTGGGCCCAGTGAGAGTCAGGTCAGCAGGGGGCTAGCTAGGATTGCTTAGATTAAAGGAAATCCTCCAGCCAAGTCACAAATGAGAGAGCAGGGGGGCATTTAAACTAGACTGTGTGTCTTATGGCCTCTGTGTGATATACACGTGTGTGTGTGTGTGTGTGTGTGTGTGTGTGCTGGGTGATTTACTCTCATATGTCTGTGCCTCTGCAGGTCGTATCTTGGGTTCCGGAGCCTTTGGGAAGGTGGTGGAAGGAACTGCCTACGGACTCAGCCGTTCACAACCGGTCATGAAGGTGGCTGTAAAAATGCTCAAACGTACGTTTTCCCATAATTCACCACGTGTCCCGATTATGGAGACATTGACCCGATTATGGAGACATTTAATAGCAGAGCATTCAGTAATGCAGAATGTACATTTCAATGCATTGCTTACAGCCACAGCACGTTCCAGCGAGAAACAGGCCCTGATGTCAGAGCTGAAGATTATGACACATCTCGGGCCTCATCTCAATATTGTTAACCTGTTGGGGGCGTGCACCAAGTCAGGTGAATCCAGGCCTATGTACTGTAATGTGCACACACACACACACAACCGTGCGCATCACAAGGTTGAGACACAGGGTGACATATAAATCAATTGTGACGGACAGCAAATGTATTTTTAGCCGCACTCTGGGTGTGGTATTTTAACATGTTATGGACGTGTGAAGGCCTGCCCTCTTGACTGTGCTTTTAGCTATTATGAGGTGATAAGATTAGCGTGCGCCACGTGACTCTGTGTACGGTGCTGTTCCCAGGCCCCATCTACATTATCACGGAGTACTGCGTATACGGGGACCTGGTCAACTATCTGCACAAGAACCGGGAGAACTTCCTGAGCCTACATCTGGAGAAGACCAAGAAAAGCCTGGACATCTTCGCCATCAACCCTGCAGACGAGAACAGCAGGAGGTAGCTTTCATGCTAACACAAATATATATATGTACATATGTGCTAGCTTCAACCTTGTGGTGGAAGCCCAGCCTTACAAATTAGCTGCATTTTTGGTTTGACTCAACTCTGTGTGGCTAACACTGCTCTCTGCCCTTCCCCTTATAGCTCTCAGGGGCGTACGCATTTATCTACCCCTCCCCTTACACCACGTTGCTTGAAACTGAGCTGGGGCTGTAATTTGGGGTTCAATGGTAGTTATCCTGTGCCTTAAATGAAATGTGTTTTTTTCTTAAACCTAATCATTTTATTATTATTAAATTAATATATATTATTATTAAATTAAATCATTTGAAAATCCTCCAAATCGTATATAAGTATATTATGTTTAATTACGTAGTTGCAGGCTACTATATATGAAGGTACAGATATACAGATAGCGGTATCATTGTCTGTACGTTTACTAAACCCATTACAGTTCTCTAGTGTTAAAGTGTGAATCCTCACACACACACACACACACACACACACGTAATCCTCATAATCGGTAACTTAATCCGCATCTTTTTCATGGCCTGGCGTCTGCTCCTAATCAAATCCCATTCTGAAGTGGTCTAAGCTTTCAGTCGGATGCCATTATCGCAGGACTGCCTGTCAATTGTGTCCACCCTGGCATGCATGGTAAACCAGCTCCTCTCTCACTTCCCCTGGAGCCTCTCAGCGTCTCAGTCGGTGTTGATGGATGACTCACAGAGACCACACCTCACTTGTTGTCTTAAATAGCTTGACCATAGTGCGATTCACTGCTGACCACCAGGACAGAATTGCCCCTGTATTAGACAACCTGTTAGAATGTCTACAGTACAGTGCCAAAGTCGTATTGATGCTCAGCTGACCACAGTTGTTCCCTCTCTCATGTTATGTTTTTGTATGCAGCTATGTGATCCTGTCGTTTGAGAGCAAGGGGGACTACATGGACATGAAGCAGGCAGACAACACTCAGTATGTGCCTATGCTGGAGATGAGTAGCACCTCCAAGTACTCCGATATCCAAGGGTCCAACTATGACTGTCCGCCCTCACAAAAAGGTAGGGCGCACACACACACACACACACACACACACACATGCGCGTGTTTGTGTGTTTACCTGTCTTGACACGTTGGCTGTTTCCTCATTCTTTTTCATATGTCTGTTTCTTGGTTCTATTCACAGTCTCTCTGTTATTGGCCTATACTTGCTTGGCTTTAGTGCTGTGTTGGGAGTTAGTGTAGGTTGTCGGGTGCACTCGTGTCAGCATTTAGGCCCGCTAAAGCCCTGTAATTATATGGAAAGGGTAATTGTAGCACACACAAAGTAATGCCTGGTTTCTCCGTGCCATTAGGAAAGCAGCAGGTTTGTGCAGCAGGCTCTGTTTTTACAGTGCACGGCAAACACACCCTTTCGGACTGCCTCGTGACGTCTTGTTTGTGTGTCTGTGTCTTCCTAATGCAGAAGACGAGATGGACAACCTGCTGTCAGATGATGTCAGTGAGGGCCTCAGCACCACAGACCTGCTCAGCTTCACCTACCAGGTGGCCCAAGGCATGGAGTTCCTGGCTTCCAAAAATGTGAGTTTAACCGCGGCTGGAAAACGGGTCAGGGTCACTCAACTAGCTGGATCAGTAACTAGGCAGACGCTAAACAGCAGTCACATTAAACTAAGGTTGCCATAAAGTGATTGATCGTATAAAAACTTGAAATGACTGGGTTCCGATCTCCTTCCTATTGGTCAAAATCTTGGTGCCACTGGGGTTTCTGACCACAGTGTTGGTGTCCATCGGTCAGCGGTCTACGCCATTGGGTGTTCCACTGGTTACCATGGCACCGGTGGCTTGCTGTGTTCTGCCTGATGACAGCTGTGCAGGCCAAGAGGACTGAGTAAATCAAGGGTTAGAGTGATAAGCGGCCCTGTAAAGGCAGAGCCCACTCAGGAGAGAAGCCAGACGCTGAATATAGCAACGCCATCAGGCTAGAATTACCCTGCGTGCACGCACACACACACACAGACACACACACACACACACGCACACACACATACACACACACACACACACACACACACACACACCAGAGGCGTTTCATTCGGCTTCATAGTTATTATCCCTGAATACCCAGTGGTCACAGTTATTCCTCCGACTGGCATGTTTACACAAAGGCCGGGTTTTTTAAAGAAATATGAAATGGAATTATAAATGAAAGAACACACAGAAATAGATGTACTCTGTGAATGTGGGACGGGAAGTTGTTGAACTGAAATATAAACACGTTTGAGAATGGAGTGACTGGGTCACTGGGAGCTAATCATTTATACAAAGATTTCCTTTCTCTCTATTTTGTTTCAAGTGCGTCCACCGGGATCTGGCAGCAAGGAATGTGCTCATCTCTCAAGGCAAAATTGTGAAGATTTGTGACTTTGGCTTGGCCAGGGACATTATGCATGACAACAACTATGTGTCCAAAGGAAGCGTAAGTGTCTCTTTACTGCCAACACAACAGCATTTCATGTGTTTTACACACGTTTGACTCATTTTGACACTTATATTTAGTTGTTATGAGGCCTTTATTCATTTGTTTGTTTTTTTATTTTATTTACCACAGACGTTTTTGCCGGTGAAGTGGATGGCACCAGAGAGCATCTTTGATAACATGTACACCACTTTGAGCGATGTCTGGTCCTATGGCATACTCCTCTGGGAGATCTTCTCTTTAGGTGAGCTTCTACTGAACCTATTGAGAATATAAAAGCTGCGTTCAACCTGCACAGTCGAGCTTGAACAGGGGTATGCTGGTGCGATGACGGTGTTTTGTTCTGCAGGTGGCACTCCATATCCAGGCATGGTGGTGGATTCCAGCTTCTACAACAAGATCAAGAGTGGCTACAGGATGGCCAAGCCAGAACAGGCACCCACCGATGTGTACGTGACCTGTGTTTATCTTTCGTAATTGTTTTTACATAGTATGTCCTCTGTTTGTTCATTATTTAAGCAGATTTGTTGTTATGCAGTATTATGTATTATAATAACTAATATATTAATGAATATACTGTATACAGTGCAGTATATGCAGTATACTGTGTATATTAGACTGGATCAGACGACTTACATACTCATTCAATATTTAAATGTATAAGGAGCATGTTATATACATGAACAACATTGGCCGTTCATTACGTAAGGCTTCCTGCAGACCATAACATTTGGCGCTAGTCATAACTGACCTTCGGTGTGACGACGTGACTGACAGCTCAATTATAGCATGCTGCTAACCTCAGGACAGCTTGTACTGTGCTCGGCAGTGACCTTGCTTGTTGTCCACCCTTTTCCCTTTATAGGTATGAGATGATGATGAAGTGTTGGAACAGTGAGCCTGAGAAAAGGCCTACCTTCCTGGGTCTGAGTGAAACAGTGGCTACGCTGCTGCCCTCCAGCTATAAGCGAGTGAGTGTCCTTGTGGTCCCTGACCCTGGATGGAGCTTGATTTCTGTAACACCTTCACATTTGTGACTCAATCTTTGCAACTCCTCACTTTTGACACCAAGTATAGCTTTACGGCCTGTTATGGTGGCATTTGCAGATATCAACCACGTGATCTCTCCAAATGCCCCATTTGTGGTGTTGGTACTTGTCACAGCTTTCTAGCAGAGCAAATTGTGTTTTTAGAGGCTTTGTTGCTCAGAGTGCAGCCTTTCAGTGAATAAACAATTAAAACTGGACTTGTTTTAAACCCAACAGTCAGCTACATCCTGTGGAAGTTATGTAGAAGTGGATTTCTCTGTGGTTTAGGCAGAGCCCTGGCAGCGATTTCAATGCTAATGTCCCGGCTTAGTGTCAAAGCGGTTATCCTCAGTCTGGGTAATGATGCAACTCCAGGCCTTGCCTTCACTAGCCGACCATAATTAGCCTATAAACGCACACATGGCAGATCAAACCACCTTCCTACTCCCCCCCCCCCCCCCCTTCCCTTCTTTTCATAGGGATTTAATAGATAGGGGAGAGGAAGAGCTGGCTCCTGTTTTAGCACCTCAGGCTGTCATAGGAGTTGTGGTTTAGTTTGAGGGTCACCGCCAAGTTAGGGATCACACACACACGCACACACGCACACGCACACACAGACACACAGAGTTTGAATTCTCCATGCTACTGTACCAATAGTTTGAGTGTGTGATGTACCGTAATGCTGTACATGAGTATAGCATGTAAATGATACACGTTTGTAAATTGTGACTCTTGACCATGATTCCAATGTACACTACAAAACAAAACAAGGTGCACACTGCACACGGCCAAAACCCACAGTGCTTTGCGCCTCGACTCTACTTTAATAACATACCTAATGTATGCTAATGACTATTTTAACAGGAGATTGACAAAACAATCTCTGATAGTAATTCATTCCCGTATGCTATGCCTACAAGAATGTACGCTTTCACAGACGCTTTTGTTGTTTTCTAAGCTCTATGCTTTCTTTTTCTTTCTACTTCTCAGTGCTATGAGCGGGTGAACCAGGAGTTCCTGAAGAGTGACCATCCGGCAGTGACTCGGGTGTGCGTGTACAATGACGACGCCTACATCGGCATCACTTACAAGAACCAAGGAAAGCTGAAGGACAGGGAGAGTGGCTTTGACGAGCAGCGCTTGAGCTCCGACAGTGGCTACATAATTCCCCTCCCTGACCTAGACCCCATGTCTAATGATGAATATGGGAAAAGAAACAGACACAGGTAACATAAACGGGCAATACACTCTTCAACCTCACCCTTTTAACCAATTAAATGTTAAAGTGAACTCCAGGCTTACTTCTTCAGACACCCCTATATACAGGCTATATTGCCTACATTGTCAAGGAGTCATACGCCAATGATGTATCTTGTCTGTAAACTACTTGTCTGTATTGACATCTACTGTAAGCCTGATGTTGGACATGTTTATTATTAGAAATATATATTTTGGGTTACAGTAGAACAGCAGAGTGGAGGGGGGGGGGGTGTTAAACAGATAATGGTAGCGAATGGTTATCAGACGTAAGGAAGGGAAGGGAAGATTAGGCCCCTATGGAATATTTCAATATCAGATTAATACAATACACTATGTGTTTGTCCTCACTGTAGTTCTCAGACGTCTGAGGAGAGCGCCATAGAGACAGGCTCCAGCAGCTCCACGCTCCTCAAACGTGAGGGGGAGACTCTGGAGGACATCACGCTGTTGGATGAGATGTGTCTGGACTCGTGTGACCTGGTGGAGGACAGCTTTCTGTAACGCCCTCCCACCTGCGGAGCCTGTCAGCCTGACACAAGGAAGTGGGATAGGGAAAATACATGTGTAATTCCACCAAAGACCCGCCTCATTTCCTCCGTTGAGTTTCCACCACTTCTTCCTTGAGAGAGAGAGAGAGAGCAGAGAACAGAACAAAAACCACTTCACTGATTGGATATGTCTGTGGTAAGACTCTTTGGATGCTGCCCCTTGTGGGGCTGGAGGAGTTACTGAGCGTCGGGGCAAACAGGAAGACCTCTGTCTGTTCCAAAGTCTGGTCCGAACTTCATAGTGTTAGATGGACTGAATGCACGTTTTGTAATTTGTACAGAAGATTTTTCTATAGGGCATTCTTATAACAGCAGATAAGCAAGAAATATGCCCTTTTGGTCAAAGACTTTAAATACACTACACCTCATGACACCCAACTATATTTAACCACTAAAAACACTATTACAATTACATACATGGGTCCTATATTAGCAATAACAACAGTATGAAGCTTCAGGCCTTCACACTCATCTACAGAATGAACATCTGATGCTGGTACAATCAGTCGCGCTACTTTAAAAGCACAAAACGTTTGAGTATATTCTGTGTATATAATTTCTTTTATTTTTTTACTTCATCAACATGTAAACATGTATAATTTGTTAATTTGTGAATATTGAGGAGAGATTCAACATAGAGGATTTAATGAAGAATACAGCCATTGCTTTAAGCATAGCATATGACTTATCTTGTTACAAAACATATTCTGTTCACCAAATGTCTCTCTCTGTAAGACCACACAAACCCTCTGCTCAGAGCTTTCAGAAATCACAATGTCCCAAAAATCATTCTAATGTAAATAGATCTAAAGTTGTTATAAAAGGGAAGATTTTGGGATATATTTTCAGCATTTTATACATACAGTAAATATTATGCTATTTGTGCCCACATGAAATCTCAAAATGTGAAAAAACAACATAAAAACTAAGCCAAAATTAACAAAGGTTTATTATAATTGCCAATTATACTGTATACATTGAACATGTGCCATTGACAATAATTCATTTCAGTTCAAGTGTTTACAAAACATGGTAATTATGATGTCAAAGACAGGTTATTACAATGCTTGGTATTCTCTTGCAGTTACAGAGTATTAACAGATATAATGGGTCAACAATATGAATCTCTGTACTAACTGTGACAGCATGGCATTCAAACACTTTCTCCCCAAGAGCGGAGGATATAGTGCTCTTTCTTCATAATATACTGTGTTAATTCTAACAGACAGCCGCTTTTTAATACCAAATAAAGGCAAATTAAGGAATACACACTAATGTGAAGCAATCCCAAATGACAATTAACACTCAACCACACTAATAATAATATCCAAAGCAAATCATTTACACTTTAAACACACACATAGAAAGAGTAGCATTGCAAATAGGCATTACTGCAAATACAATATGCAATCACAAGTGGCCTATGAAATGCTTGCAGAGGCAATTAGATTTAGTTGCATGTTGTCTATGTCAAATGACTAGATTGACATTCCTGTCAATGTTAATTCTGTAGTACTGTATATTACACTATCAGCTGTGTCACTGCCACACTTGCTATTTCTGTCTCTGCCTTTGATTGTGATGTTTACAATCATGTTCAACTATTGCACTTTCCACTCCTTTTCGTTGTTTGGATATTGTATTGTAGAAGACAACAGATCTGTGGTCGTCTTCGGGTGTGGAGTTGCTCTTGACTCTTCCTCTATGGCAGCGTATGTGTGAATGTTTCTGACAAGAAGGGAATGATTATGATGACGGTACAATATCTATAATTATAGGCAATTAACCTTGATATTATTTTTATGTTGCAGTATACATTATGTACATTCAGATGATTTATATTTCAATAAATGATTTATGAAAAGAATGCCTTGCCTGCTCGTCAGTCATTGGAAATGCATGCAGATGCTCATGCAAACATTTAAATATATTGCTATTATATATATATTTTTTTAAATCTACGTTTATATTTGTTATTTGACATTTACTGTTTAACATGTTAACCTTTTACAAAATCAGGAATACGTGAAAATCTGTAAGTGGAAAGATACAGTACTTTATTGTGTAGGGTAGCCTGCATTGTACGTTAATTGTGCATCATATTCGGCAAATTGGCATTAACAAAATAATTGTTTGCATACTGTTCACAATAGTGCAAGCAACGGTTGTAATCTTAAAGATTACCATTAGATGGCAAGCAATTTCCCGTTAATTATTTGAACATAGGGTAGATGACAAGCTGTACATACTATATTATACTATACATCTTGCACATCTTAAAATATTTTAGAGGTGCTTGTATCGATATTGGAGTTATAATTGTACTGAATCAAGAAACACGATTACTGGGTGAAACCCCTCAACATACCACATCTTACCACAAGAGTGCAGTATTATCAAAGCAATAGTCAGCGGTTGTGGGGCTTACAGAACACACAACAGTATGTTGGGATGACAAGGAAACTAGAATAATTTAAAAATTAATTACTGTACATATCATCATACTACAATAGTGGACATGTCCACGGAAAGGTCTAATATTTACAATATTTTATTTACCAGATACATAGAAATAAAAGCCATAACAACCTTTTACTAGCAGAGTAGAGAGTAGTGTATTATATTTAGCCTTTCCTAAAATGAACTGCAATATTTTATTTATTTAATAAAAATGATATTGGGGTCTAAACCAGGTCCAGTAAAGTAAAAAAAATGTGTTGTTTGGGTACAATTTTATTTCAGCCAGTTCCACCTTGCAAAACAGAATGCAGCAGAGATAATACTCTCAATAACAGCCATTACTGTACTCATCTAAACCTGCATGACAGTGTATTTGTTTCCCCAAGGGTCTACATTTATTTAAAATGACACATCACATCCCAGAACTGCTCTCAAGACAGGATGCTTTTCAATAAAGATACATTATCTTTGGTTGAAGCACTTTATCAGATGATCCATTTTGAAGGCAGACAAACCATGGAGAAAACCAACCACCCAATAATTGAAGACAAGTCTGCACGGCATTGTGCTTTGCCAGTTGAGACAGCAATTAAACATGACGAAAATCATATTTATGGATATTTATTTCAACACAGCCTTCACCCATGGATTTATCTCAGTGTTCATTTAGTGTGACTCTTTCAACATAACATGAAATTGGATACATGAAAACACACCGACTATTGATACACTGCCAAATGGTATATCAATGTACAGTAACACCTTATATCTGTCAAAACTGTGTGTGTTGACAGTGAAGTGGTTTACTGTAACTGCTAAAGTAAAGTAGTATGACTGTCATTGTTGTATACTGTATAGGTCACAGGTCAAGCCATAATGTACTCTACTGTATACGTTCATATACTGTTGGAATATGTCCAAACCACACATTCTTTTGACATTTTGTCGTGTTACACCTTCTGTCACTATGTCTGTACTACTAAATGTGTGTTTTGTGTACAGTAAGAAATGAATATTTCTTTTAGAAAACAAGACAGGCCTCAAGACCAGATCAAGTGAGTAAAAGGGAATGAGAGAAATTGGATTGGGTCTTGTCTTACTTTACGAGAGTGAGAGGCAATCTGATTTTGAAATATTTTGCCATGTGAGCGAGTGTGAGACAATTTGATTAGCAATCTCGATGGTTTGTTTGATACGTAATATCAGTCTCCTTTGTGAAACTCGACGCCACTCGTCAAACCTAACAACCGATAGACCTCAATTTTCTGCTCCACTGGGAGAACTGGGCCATCTAGCCAACGTTTAGACAGCTCTATGGTAAAATGGATTTGTCTCTTGGCCCCATGGTGTCCTCAAGAACCCATATCTCATTTCAACCGCTTCTTTATGAGCCAAGGTCTCACAAGCCTTTGTTTAATGGGGAGGTTATCATATCCAGATTAAAACAACATTTCTGTAAATGATACCTGCATTGATTTGTCACATGCGGCAGGAGCTACTGGAACAGGAAATTACAAAGTAAGTACTATTCTTTATCTCTCAAATTAACCATACCTGATCTGCCAATCAAATACCATCATGTACTTAGCAAGCAAACCCATATTGTTTTGCAATAAATTTACAACTTACAAGTTTAGTCAAATTAATATGCTGATATTTTAGTTGTTGTTGTTGCTTTTATTTGTATTGATACATTCTAAAATACAGTATATCCTCTATCTCTCATAACAATGAATTTACCCCACGCACGCACTCGCACACAAACAGCAATTTATTTCCGTTGATTTATAGTTATGTAGGCTTACGTATTTGTTGTTCCCTTGCTGGAAGGCAGTAATAAGAAACTGCCTGCTCATGATTCTGAAGAAACTGTGCTCTTAATATCATACAAGACGCTCTAGGCTTGGGCAGTACAGCTGCACAATACACAAGCTTACTTACTTTTAAACCAAGGATTCTTTGTTCATGCAGCTACATGTTCAAGTCTTTTCTGTTAAATATATACAAGATTAATTACATAAATAAGGAATAATCTGCACTCTGGCATTATAAGATCTACTAATCAACTTGAGGTTGTACATTAGGTCCAGCTTAAAATGATCAGTCAGAGCCGAAATGTCACCTTTTTACTCAAGTACAGATATTTTCTCTATTTGTACACACACACACACACACACACATATACAAATAGCTTAAAATAGCTTAAAATAGCTTAAAATGATCAGTCAGAGCCGAAATGTCACCTTTTTACTCAAGTACAGATATTTTCTCTATTTGTACACACACACACACACACACACATATACAAATAGTGTCCAAAAACAAATATGTAGAGGAACCTGCGTGTTCCTCCGAACATCACGCACTTACACACCTGGGTCACCGTGGATAATGAATTCATCACTCCCATGGCGCCTCTCTTGCTGTCGTAGACACTGGGCACAGGTTCCTTGGTGTCAGCGATTAACAGCGTCACGTTGGTGCTGGGGTCCGACACTCGACACTGGAGTATTATATATACACTATTGATTTAAATTGTATGATTTACTATTCACAGTTATTTACAATTGTGAATAGTTGTATATTTTTTGTCTATCCTCTGTACTGTAATATATTTTTACACAACATGTTTTATTTATTTATTATTTACTGTCAATTAAGTAAACATTTTACTATTGTACATTCAGATGAGCAGTATAATAAATGTTTGGCACATTGAATTACAACATTTAACCATTCTGAAAAATAAAGATCTGTGAAAATTCAAGGGAAACAGTTCCTATAAAGCTATTACATTACACAACTCGAAAGAGTTTTGAAAAGTTACTTTTTTTCACATAGCTGTCTATGAGTGACAGGGGCTTGTCTTATAAGAACATTTAAGCCATTTGGAATGGCAGCCAAGAATTTGTTCTCACATTTCCCTTCACCCCTCAAATTCAACACAAGGTCAGTATAGTACTGCTAGAATATTGCACTAATAATAATAACACTAATATAATGTTAATATATTTCACTTTGGGTGAGCGTAGCTTGTTAGCATTGAATTTAAATTAACTGACCAAACCAAACTCAAGTGGCCAAAGTTTGTCTGCTCTTGCTTGTTGGCTTTGTCACTCAGTTCCCAAGTCAAGAAACAAAAACAAGCTGGCACATAATGGCAGATGGTGAGTGGCTTGTCCTCTCTGACCCCGCCATCCCCACAGTAACCGAACACACCAACAGGGCTTTTAACCGAACACACCAACAGGGCTTTGGCATAACTATACCCCAGAAGGCCCCGCAATGCACCATGGGAATACGCAGTCAAATAAAGACAGTTACTTTAAAGCAACGGCCTAGGAATGACAAAACATCATGTGATAAATGCCAGTGGTTGCTGGTGTGTGGAAACCTAAGGCACATTGACTAACAGCAATGATTCCCTCTTTTTGCAAATAGTAATGACCATGATGTGTCCTGCATTGGGATGGGTATCCAAAGGTTTCCCGTGTCTATAACCACAGCCTTCTACTGTGTCTATTTGCCTTGAGTGCTTACAGTAAATAGTTTACCAACTGCTGGAGGTTCTGACATTGCCATAACAATCCTGTGGTGGTAGCTGGCCCACTGTGGCACAGCCAGGCATGCTGCAACTTAGGAGATTTGTCTCGTGCCGCCAGAAGCCTTGGCGTTCCTTCCACACATCCTCTTTCTTCTACCTAACACAAAGCAAAGCAATGGGAAATGTTAACGTTGCCCATAGGGAGCAAGTTCAATGATGCCACCCCCAATGCTGCACATGCATTGACATGCGATAATTCATGAATACGATTGTCCACCTGAAGCAATATGTTTTGCCTGGTTGGACAGGCTGAAAGCCAGATCTGTTATTAATGTACCTGCACCCTTACATTCGGTTCGAACGCCTAGCTTTTGAACTCCCTGGCTCCTACCATCTGAGTGTTTTATATAACTATATTCCCTTGCTAATATTACTGACCTCTACCTATCTGACCATGCATCACAACCCATTTATATATGAAATCTCTGCTCTCTCTCTCTCTCCTTTACTTTACTTTTTACACTTTTCATTTATATCTTTCTTTATATTATATATTTTTACATCTTATATATATATATTTCTATGTATTGAGTGTCTTGAAACGTGTCCTCAAATAAAATGTATTATTATTATTATTATTATTATTATTATTATATGAGGCATGTACTGTACAGTACAATATTATATGAGGCATATAATAATACTATAATATAATATAATAATACAGTATATTATTATATGAGGCATGTACTGACCATATTCACTTTGTGAATAAGGTCTGCCAATGCTTTATTGGGAAGTGTTAACCATTGTTGTTTCCTATTGGTGGAGACCTCTCGTTAATTTTGAAACTATTGGCCAGCATTTAATTGCATTTAATTGCACAATTGCTGTTGCTACAAGTTTTTGATTGTCTCATCTAGCTCTACCAACATTTTGAAACAGACTTGACTTCAACATCATCTCAATAACACATGCTGATTGGTCCGCCAGCAAGGTGGCTGTAACAATGCTAATGTGTACAAGGTTTCCATATTATATTCTCAGCAAAAAACTATTTCTAGAGAGCATAGTCGGGCAGAGGCCACCGTTTGTAGAGTAGTTAGACTATACACAACAAACTAATAGGTACTGTATTATAGGTCAATTCCCTATCCTTCATTCAATCAATCAAGCAATCAATCAAGCTTTATTTATATAGCACTTTTCATACAAATTAATGTAACACAAAGTGCTTCACACTACAACGTCAGTAAAACCAATACAAAATGAGTAAAAATAATACATAAAAAAAAAGAAATACCACCACTTATGTTACACTCATCATTCCAACCCTCCAATCACAAACAAACATCGGGAGTCCCATTCCCACCATTCCCACCATCCCCAAAACACAAACTACCAGGGACCCCAGACCCGCTCCCCAGCCACCTCAATCTCAGTCAGAGAATGGAACCCCGAA
>JAODLL010065476.1:0-17379 GCA_026546735.1 Forbesichthys agassizii
TTCCATTACCCCCCCCCCCCCCCCCCCCCTCCTCTCACTCACTAGCTCTCCCTCTATCTTCTGTCGACCCCCCACCCTTTACTCCCTACATGCCCTGGCCATGGGCCCAGGTCAACCAAATCCAAAGTAAAGTTAACTATATGTTTTTAATAAAGTAGCAAGAAAAGACGCATGAAAACAAACGGTTATTCTAGACCACAACTTAAAAGCATGTCTTTGGCTTTTTACAAATGGCATTTTACAACTTGTGTATCTGTTATACAGTACACTATATAATATATAATCAAAAGAAAAACGCGTGTTATTCCTTTAGAAAGAAAGACGTTGAAATCTTGCAAAGAAAATTACTATTTTTTTTCCCTTGGGTGCGCCTGGCTGGGAAGAACGCCTAGGGAGGGGTGTGGAGGAGGAATCCACTCCCAAGCCTGTTGCTGCGTGTATTTACTTTATACTTTAACTACCTAAAACACTTTAAAAGTGCAAATTCGAAACACAATACTATATATTTACAGTGTCCACGACGAGAACGCGTTCATTTTACCACTTTTTACGCACACCTACTGAATACGCGTGTCCACGTCGCACATTCTCATATAGGCTGCGACTTTAAGATCCGTCATTGAGACAGCATTAAACAGCAATAGGACACATAATCTCCATAGGGAGAGCGTGTTGTTGGGACTTGTCCTTCAAATCCCGTGCAGTTCAGTGCGCAGTAAAATAAAAGTGTAATTCGAGTCGAGGCATCTCCATTCACGTGCGTGTGATGGGTACACACCCACCACTCCCTATCTGTACTCCTCGTCTGTACTCGCATTACACTACAGTAAAGTTTTTAAAGTGATTATTTTGTATCAAGTTTGCAGTCCACGTCATCATTAGTCAACTTGAACAACAAACGTTTACCTTCATTAAAGCCTGCTAGTCATTCAGGCCTAACAACGACTGTTTTCATGCAATTACAAATTATTTCAAATGGAATATTCAATAGATTGTAGTACACGTTTCTTACTTTCACGCAGTCTGAGCGCCTAGAAGTCTCACACCAACTTGAGCATCCTTGGCAGCGTCCTTGTGTCCTCTGTCCCAGCCCGAGAAAAGCGCTTCTCAGATTAAACTTTGCAGTCTGAGAACGACTCTCTCACTCACTTTTTGTTATTTCGCTATCAAACTACGTTCCAGGGCGTTTTCTCCCTCTCTCCCTCCTCCCTGTTCTCTTCGGAGTGCTTTTCACTTTTTTTTTCTGCGTGTCTGCTGCTAAGGGCTAAGCAGAGTGGTTGACTAGAGGGAGGGCTGGGTAGGTCTCCTGGTTGCAAGCAACAGGGGAGGGGAACGGTGTAAGGGAGTGGTCGAGCAGTGCCCGTGGTCCTGCCCACCCACTTCGCGTCATATAAAGGGCCCAGTGACATGCAACACGCGGAAAAGATTTTTGCTTCATAACCAAAGAAAAAAACAGTTTGCCTACTAAGAAGGCAGTCCTTCGTTGCCTAGAAACGTCAGATTGGCAGAAGTGTGTGGACCCATGTAGTTAGACCCACGAAGTTTGTCCATCCATGTAGGAAAAGTGTTTTTCTTGGTGTTTTTTATTTTCGCAAGCGTTGTTGTGGGTAGGTCTGCTGGAATCACCTTTTGGTGCTGTGCAAGGAATGTGCCACATTCAGCTATAGATTGATATGATTACAATGCCATACATTAGCTGACCCCCCCCCCGCACACACACACACACACACACACACACACACCCACAATCACACACGCACACGCCTTTGAATACACCGCTGAAGGCCAGCCATGTAAACATACTATTAAAGTGCTTAGATATTCCATGCTGAGTCACAGCAAGTCAGTCATTAGCAAGAAGACTGCCTCAGACGGCCTTAATGGGCAAAAAGAAAATATTTATTCGGCAATTTCTCATGCTTCAAAAACGTCTCATAAAGTCCCAATATCTTTACCAAATTGTATACCCTTCCGTCTGGTCCAATTTATCCTTTTTTGCACCTTTATTCAGCCAGGTAGGTCGATTGACGGTGATTTGTCCAAGACAAAGAGCACACGTGGCGGACAACGTGCAGTTAAAGTACACAAAGTCCAAATAAAATAAAATGCAGCGCAGTCTATGGTATTTTGGGTGCAGTTAAGACAATACAGAGGATAGAACCGCAAATCGTATGGTGCAAAGAAACAATACTAAAAGACAAACGTGCATGTTAGAGTGCAAATCTGCTGTGGCGCATGGTTGATAATAAGGGCATTTATGTGAATGTGCAATAATGAAATATCGGCGGGAAGTTAGCACGTAAAATGTATTTGTGCCCAGGCTTATGTTCCAATTTGTTAATCATTCACCATCAAATTATTATAGACTTAACTTGCAGCTCAAAGTGCTTTACAGTTGAAAAAAATGTATAAAGATGAAATAGTAACATTTTAATAAATCAACAATTTAAACAATATTACAACAAAGGCATAATAGACAGGATATTACAAAAGATATAGTATGATAAATACTGTACAGTTATTGCCTGGAGGCAGACTTCCATAATCCCTTTAACTGGCATTGAACAATTGCAAAGTGTGACAAGATTCTTTCTGTAAATCTAACAAATGTAAGGCAATACGTTTACTCATACTTAAAAGTTTTATTACAACTTATAATTAAATATGTGATTTTTCATATTCTATAGTTTCTATTAAAAATCCCTATAGTACAGATATGCCTGCTTTTTGTTTTCAATTTACTATAGTAATTTGTTGCTTACAAAATCTAAAAAATGTTCAACTAATATTCACCGTCACAATGCCATCACATGCTGCCATGATAGATGGCAGCTCATACTGCTGTGGCCTTTCAGTTCTCATTTCATAAAAAAAGAAACCTATGCTAACACAACTCGTGCCAGTGTGTCATATGTATTCCCTAGCGGAGGGATTTATACTCTTGACTTTATGTGCTAAGTGAATTACTTGAGACTTGACTTCACATGGGTTCCAAGTGACTTGAGACTTGAGACTTTGGGACCTTGGAGACAAACCTCTGTTGTGACACACCCTTAATTAAGACTGAGTCACCCACCTTCAACAAGGGTGTTGTCTAATCCTCTAATAGGTAGGGGACATGCATTCATCTTTGTGCCAATTTATTTGTAGGCTATGTACGTGATCACACAGAATGCTATCACAGCAAACCTTTGAGATGAAATAAACGTGCGAGTGCAGACCTTTAGGTAAAGGAGAGAGACACACACACACACACACACACACACACACACACACGAGATGTCTCGTACAGCGGCATTGGGAGGAAATGAGCCTTGTAGTAGTAAAGGTGGAATAATCAATGCCCCATCATGTGTTGCTGCGTACGATGTACACAGCTGTACATTCACGTGCTTTGCTACATGGCGTCTGTCTGTCACTACTAATGCATGTCTGTCCTGCCTGTTAGTAGGTGACCTGTCTTTTTACATCTGGCCAGGGACTTCAGATGTTAGCCGTGATGTTCACCGTGTATGTTGGCTAGCCGTGGCGCGTCCACCTGCAATGTGGTGATGTACAAATATAAATGAATCTACCACCGTTGTCTTTTGTTGTGTTTCTGTGTTTTGGCCTGTTGCCCTGTATTCTGTTGGTCTGTTCGGTTAGGTGCTTTCCTGCCCTGTGTTGGTTGTTCATCAGTTACACCTGCCTGTCTTTGTAATGACCAGTCCCGTGTTAGTCTATTTTAGTTTTGTCTGTTTCGTCCTTGTCGGTTCATCGTCTTTTCATTGCTTTTCGACCATTGGTGCGCGTTACTGTTTGTAGCTTATAAACTACTAATCAATCACTTTCCCAACCTGCCCAGTTGTCGTGCGTTTAGGTCCAACCTACCCGAAGACCTGACAATAAACCTGTCTGTCTGTCTGTCTGTCACTCTCTGCCATCCGACGTGAAACAGCAACCAGACAAGAGGACAGACATCTCTTGAGGAAGTGTGTCTTTGTAGAAAGAACAGAACAGGGCGTGCCACCTCGTGTGCACGCACACGCAGTTAGCACATCATACCACTATGAGTCAAGTGGGCTCTTTAAACAGGGAGCAGCCCTCCCACATAAACAGAGGTCCTGCTCTGTTTGTGTGTGTGTGTGTGTGTGTGTGTGTGCATGCGTCTGCACATTCAGTGAGAGAAAAGCAACGGTGGAATTCCAACCATCAGTAAGATAAGAAGAATCTCTAAAGGACTGTATGCAGTGTTAAGTTACACTTTAGTGTTTTCAAAAGTATAACAACCTCAATCAACAACTAAATGCTTCCCAATTCAAAGCACTCCTGATTCAAAGGGCCTACGCAAGTGATTTAGTTAAATCAAGAAAACGACTTATTTTGCACAACTACAAATCTTCAAACACAGACACGAAATATGAAAACATGAATGTCAATACCTCAGTAAATATCAACGTGCCGTGTCGATACAAACTATTCAGACTGCATAAATAATAGTATAAACACGAATACTGTATATTTTCCAAAGTAGCCAACAAAGGCCCAAAGTGGTGGTGATTAAAGTTTCTAGGAACAAATCATTTAAATGTTCCTAATAATCATAACTTCTGCCATGTAACATACGCATCAGTTTCAAGGCCCAGGCCACCTTTCGACTGCTCCAGCTGATAAGCAGTCTGTTCATCACCCGCCTATAAGGCAAACCAACCGTTCCTGTTTTTTTACTTACTCTGTTTGCCTTTTTGCCACCTAGGTGTGGCTGCTGTTGCCTTTGAAGTACAGTGGCTGTTGTTAGCCATTCCCAATGTCTGCCTGTTGATTCCCGGGACACGTGCATGTGTACACAGAGGAGTTTTCCATTTTTTACTGCTCCTTAAATAACATCATTTTTCTGCAGGGGTTATACAATAGTAGTTGTCAACACAACGGTTGGGACCAAATACATTTAGAGCGTGTCACATGATGATTTCAAGATTATGAAATTGATTTTGACCTGTTTTCTTTCATTAAACGTGTGTTACTTTTATATATATATATATATATATATATATAGTCTTCTTATTCTTCTTCTTATTATTATTATTATTAGTAGTAGTAATAGCAGCAGTAGCAGTATTATTCTTATCTTGTCCTGTGTTTCCAAGTGTAACTTATACTACATTTACGGTAATTCCTCCCTGAATATAATTCTGTATGCACAGTAAGCAGGTGTCTTTACATGAACCTACAGTATACAGCCATACCCTCTTCCCCAACAACTTTTTGTCTAAGACACTGTAACTGAATAGAAGGATATTATGTGGGAATGGGTGTGTTTCCTGGAGCTATAGGTGTGTCAGCCAGTGTGAACCATTGCAAATAGCTTGGCTTAGACTCGCGGTGAGTCACGGCCCATGGCTACAACACAAACAGAGTAGCTCGGACAGAGGAGAAAATCAGAGGATTACATGGGGACAGACGGGTGGTTACATTTGTGAGTGTGTGTGTTCTTGTGCATGTGCGTGTGTGTGTGTGCCTTGGTCTTTGTGCATGATTCATGCATCCCACAGGATAGGGGAAGTTGCTTTGCGCTGGTCTGAATAATAATACATTGTGGTAAGATTAGAAAACTGACACCACGCCCGGATCAAATGATAATTAAGGAATATCAAATTCTTAGAGCATTTGTTTAGTTCTGCCCAGAGGTACCAGTGCCAGATGGGCGGGATACGTACTTACAGGACTACGTGCTTGTGTAACCCAAGTTGAATCAATTGCAGAAGACTATTTGTACATAGCAATATTATTTTTAACATAGGGCCACTTTGAAGAGCTTTCAAGAAAGATCCACATTAACTGCTTCTGAAAAAGAAAACTGAACACCAAACACAGCTCGATCTTACATTCGAATAATACCTACATTGTTTGAAGAATGGCCTTGCTCTCACTGTGACTCATCGGCATGACTTACAAGATCAGGAGACCTAATGGAAGGGTTTCATTCCATAAACACCATTTATCTATTGTGGAATGTACTAATTTGCTGACTGGGACTATTATGTCAGGTCAACAGCATTATTCTACGTAAGCCTTAGGAAAGCTAGTAAAGTAAATTATATTCAACAACAATTATTTGGTTGTCAAAGTTTTGCAGGTGTCAAACGTAATAGCAAACTTCAAAGTTACCTAGTTGTAGCATCATAACTATTTTTAAAACTGGCATGTTTTAAATTCAGATACTGTGTGCACTCAAGTATATCACATAAAGGCAGGGTCAGTCATTCTTGCTAACTTCGAGCTAAAATTAAAACAGTATCGCTTTATAGTCCTCTGTAGCACCGACTCATACATCAAAATGCATTGTGAAGCAAATCGTAGTGCTATGGATTTGTTGATACGAGCTGTGTTCCCCACTTTGTTTGTGTTGCTATTTAGGGAGCCAGGGCTGTGTAGAAGTATCAGATTTGAATTTGACAAAAGTGTATTAACTTACAATTAGCTTGAAATAGCTGACTATACGTTTAAATTCTCAAGTCTTATTATGTAAAATATTTACGTTGTGTCACAATATAGTGATGGTGTATTTAATGTTGCATTTAATTTCATTGTTTATTTTATTTACATGTATTTGTCAGGGACAATACAACAAAAAATTCACAATAAACCCCTGTCCACGGTTAGACATATAAATTAGACGCTATAATCAATCCTGTTGTGGCTTCGCTGACAGTAGTTTAGGCTACATTAAACTACACTACCAAGCATACCAAGAAAACATAATATCTGTTTTTAATGACTATAAATAGTGCTGCAGTGGCTATTACGCTCAGAGCAGGACAGGACATTTTTTCTATGAGATAAAAGAACTATTAGAAAACATTTTTTTTCTATCTGATAAAAAAAAAAAAATTAAACACACAGAAGCTAATTAATTAAATGCCTCACTACAACCATATATATTAATTAAAGGTATAGTATGCTATTGTAAGAACATTTTTTGTTAAATTCACCAAATATCTCAAAAATGTTCTGAGCGTACTGAAAAAAAACACCAGTTAAATAGGAAAAGTGGTGCAGACCGCACACAACAACAAAATCCTATAGCTGTCACAATGAGTTTCCAATGTGTGGGGGTGAGGTTTTTGTTTTGGTTTTGAGATTCAATTTAGCAAGCGTTATATGAAATCTGCGCACAAAACAAACTATACTCAAGTCGCACTGCAGCTAACTGTTACATTTAGTAATGTATGACATGTTGCTTGAGAGTTAGAAACGTTTTGTTATGTTTGTTATGTTATGTTGTTTGTAATGCTTTTATTTTAGTTTAAAACTCTAAAAGTCCTCCTTCGATCAAAAAGTATCTTTCATACACAAAGTTGAGTGATGACTTCACCTCTATGATTAGATTTCTATTGTTGGCAGTGGTTGTAATACAATTACCTTTATCTTTCGGCTTGTGGCGCAATGTTAAGACCATGCCGTAATGAACAAATGTACCTGATTATAACGTCAATAGTTTATCTGAGTTATACACAGATAGTAACCCAGAGGATTGTCTATATTGTATCCAATCCAAATGTTGCAGGAAATATTTGCTAATTCATCAAGTATATTTTTGAATGAGTATAGCCAAAGGGAGCAATGCTGAGAAAGACAAGTCCACACGCAGACATTCACGGAGTGTATACACGTACGTGTGTGCATGTGCGTGTGTGCATGCACAAGCTTTGTTCAATTCCAGTCATGGTGGCGGTACAGCTTTTGCTAAAAGTGGTTTTGATCTCACCTGAGGTATTTCGAGATGTTCGGAAGCCCAACGCTATCTTAAATCTGCTCTGGTAGTACACATGCATACATGTACCCTGCCTAGAATGAGACATTTTACAATTAAATTGTGCAAAAATAGTCTTGCACATACCCACTTCAATTTAGGTGGAGCATATCACAGTTTTTGTTAGGCATCCAAAGTTACTGCCGAGGACATAAAGTGTGTCTGTGATGTGAGTTCACAGCCACAAGGAAAGCACATATTGTTAATGACAGTGTCTACAAAAATATAACATATTCACTATTTTGCAACACTAATCGAGTCATCTGGCTTGATATGTGCCATTGCCATGGCAACTTCGGATCTCTACTCTCTTCAGAATTCCCCAAACCGCACAAACACACACAAACATGCACCAACACACGCATACACTGACCATATGATTCAGAAGAGTTAAAGAATGTTTGGTGGGGGGTGCAAGGGGAAATGAGAGACACATTGAATTGTGGTTTCCACTGTACGTTGTGAGTCACTCACATGAGGGAGGGAGCACAAAAAAGTGACTAAAACTATTCTGGGATGGCTACCATAGCAACATAATAAGCAAGGGGGCAGGTTCTCAAACGGGTGTTTCCATAGTAATGCCTTGAGTGTGTATAGATAAATATCTATACCACAAAGCAACTTGAACTGTAGTAACAAGCGTCGCTGAATAACTATAGGCGTGGCTTTAAAACACTTTTTTTCTCAGAGTGAGATGTGCTTTTTTGATACAGTGAAAATACATCTTTTGTGTCTAAGCACTTTCAACTATGAGGAACAGGGATGTATAAGGTTTAACAGGTGCAGTCTTGTCACAGCTGTTAGACAGAGTAAATGCAGAACTTAGCTTCAGGTGTGTGAACGTTACCACGCCCATGATTACAACATCTCACCAGGAAAGTTGAGTAAATCCTTTGTTTTGTTACCTATCAATCAGATCTGACATTTGTTATCTCTATTACAGTTGATCATCATTTTACCTCATACAAGGGCAGTGTTGCCTAAAACTGATCTGCACATCCAGAGCAAAGAGCACCTATCTCCTCCACCTATAATCTGCAACGGGTATGTTCTGTTTGAAACAGAACATAGGCTACAGTATGCTCTGTTTCAACATAAACTCATAATCTTAAACCACACATTCCACTCACAGCTGTAACAGTTCAACAATCCAACCCCCTTTCAGCAAGTCAGTACATGAATTAGATATCAATGCTGTTCAAATGTGAGGCTGGGGTACTTCTCTGCCGTTACGTAGCACCAGCTTTAACCATCCTTCGCTGAACCTAGTGTTGGCTTTGATATTACTCCTTGCTACTCAAGAGGATGTCTGTAACATACTGTCACATTTGAATTGTAAGCCGTTTGGGATATCTAAGAATAAGAAAAGGTCTTAGCCTAGGCACGAGTGACAGACAGTAACAACCAAGAACAATGTGGTTGTTGTACTAATTTCTGCTATTGCTGTTGACATAATAATCAAAGACAATCATCTTTGGATAAGCCATACTGAAGAATCTACTGTTTTGGTGTCATTGTGTATTTATGTGTAAGTTTCATTTTTTTAAATTCTAAACTAGAACATAATTAGCTCCCTAGTGCATTATTTTATGTGTTTGAGAAGCCTACTGACGTTCTGTACTTGGTAGTCTAAATAGGCCTTATGTAGATTTGCTTTAGTTTGACAACATCCATTTGAATGCTCCACCTCAATACTCTTGTAATATGAGCTAGGAGCAACTATGGGGTTTCACGTACAGAAGTGCAGGGGCTGTGTTTTCCATTTGCAGGACCTCTCCCCTCTGGGTCCCTCACACTTTCTCCTCTCGTTAGCTGGCAGGTTCTGTTGCCAGGCAACATAAACTAAGCAAGCCAAAACTAATAAATAAGTATTGAACTAAACACAGTCAACGTAAGGCAGGTTATATGCTACCATTGTTATGTGGCCATGCCCGTTTCAATGACTGCGCCATATATCTTGTCTTCCCCAGCCTTATTTCCCCTCAGTCACCTTTGACCCCCCCTCATTCCATTCCAGTGCTGAATTACTATGCTGCATTTTTAGAGTAGCAGAGACCTTCCCAGCATACTCCCCGTTAAAGTGGTACTGAACTTTTGTTAAACCCGGGACATATTATTTATATTTTGGGTAAAATTACAACACAAAGAAAAAAGGGATTGCATACCCAAACCAGGTTAGTATTTTAATCTGCCCTTGTTTTTATTTTATCACAAAAACATACTTCTAATGTGTCTACAAAGCTCAGTGGCCATCTCTACTTTGCAGTATACATTTGGGTAAAGAAATGCATCAATAATCAATCACAAATGAGCACAAACTATTTACGTCAATGATACAGTTTGTTAAGATTAGGTAAATAAATAAATACATACATAAATAATAATCTTTTAAAATGTGTAATTCTACCTAAGAGGAGAAATAGGTCCATGCCGAGATTACATACTGAGATAAGTTAAATTCCATAGTTTAGATTCTTGCTTAACAGCTGCTGCAGATATTCTTGGGGTTGTGGGGTTACATTGCTGAGCATTTGCAAAGCTCAAGCTCCAAAATAAAAGTATTCAAAGGCCTACTTGAATTTACAGCTTTTTTACAGTTTTGCTTCATCTCTTTGTTTTCTTTGTTTCTCTAATCACATTGGCAAACACTGGTTTAACTTTGCTCTCAAAAAATGTGTGCCCAAGGTTGGCGTTTCATTTAAGTGCTGACTTAGGATCTGCTTCCTGCCTTGATTCACACACTTAAATTATATGTGTATGACTGCAAAGCAGACTTTAGAAAGATGGTGTGTGTGGTTGGGGGGGGGCTGGGCTAGACCTCTAAAGTGAGCCATAAACATGTCAAAAGGGAGCATGATTCCTTCTTACGGACGTGGTGACCACAGCTTCATGCTGAATATAAATATCTGCAAGATACTTTGGAATTATTCACCCGACCTAGACTAACAACAGCGGTTATTTTTGAAAGGTACACTTTTTAAAGGTACACCCCTTGATTTCTGACCTTGAGATCTGCCCCCTTCCCCCGTACCTTGATTCTGCCCTGTGTCGATGTGTAGCATGCAGAGAGGAATGCAAGCCGTCCAGAATGCAGCCAGATACACTATATAGAGGAGACATGCCACTTTGAGAATTTTGAATGGAGCTATACGGGAGAATTCTGAAACGCCAAATATGGCAGTCAGAGGCACATATCCCGCCCCTCCCCCCAAAAGAGCCAATCGTCTGCTTTATAACTGCCAAACGTGAACCTATTTAGGGTATTGCATGTATAGTAAAAAACTTTTTTTGGGGCAAAGTCACTGAACATTTTAGATCAGATATTACTTGCGATTGTATTCATGTATTTTTGTATGTCCCAGTGAAAGTGCAGTAATGGCTCATTAATTTCTATAGTCTTCCTAATAACTGCCCCGAGGCGTTAACCAATATGGCTGGCAACTCTGATGCAGGTGTGGGAGGAGAGGCATGCTCTCATACTTCCAGTGTTCAAACCAAAACAATGTAGGCCTGTGCAACACTGCTTTCCACCACAAGGGTAAATCCAGGTGCAATTGATGCATGTACCTTTTAAAATAGTGTATACTGAGATGCTGAAATGGCACGGTTTGTTAGTGCTGGAGTGAGAGATTATTTTACAGATGTTGAAGCTCTGCGCCAGTTTCTGGGCACACCAAGCTTCTACATGGTGTTGACGGTCACACATGGACGTTGTGGAAGTGGAACAATACACGCTCTCTCTGTAATCCTTGCTTGCATTCCTCAGAGCAATATTTAAAATAACAAATCCCCATCATGCATGGACAAAAAATGTCCAGAAAGGAAGGAAAAGGTAATAGTGTGTGTGAGGATACGGAGGAGCTAGTTTGCAGGGCTGCAACTAATGTTGCTGTTGGCTTGAAACGGTGTATTGTTCTTGTAGCTATAGTTTCAGCTGGGTTGGGTTAAAGGGTGGAGAGTTTGGGGATTAACTCTGAAGTTGCTAAACAAATTTAATGAGCAGGGAATTTCGAGAATTTGCAAAAACTTAAAAAATTATCGTGGAAACAGCAGGCATCCCACCTACAAACTGAGTGTCCACTCATTGCAATGTTTTCAAAGATGTCATCCGTTCAATGATGGCAGTTTAAACAACACTCTCCTGACATAAAAGGGTTAGTCACCAGCTCTGTTGCAGATCTGCAATGCAAGTGAAGTTCCACGCTCAAGTTACAGCATACTTTTCCAAGCACGATCCACAGGATGGGTGAGTCATGTGTTCAAGGACTCCAGCACTTCACTGTTGTGGGAACATTTCCATTTTCTGATTTCCATGAGCCCACAGAACAAGCTAAAATGGCCGCCTTGATCCAACAATATGGGAGACTGCTGGGCCTCGATAATCATGAATAACGTGCACTCTAGTGTAGCTGGAAATAACTACACACGGATGAAATGCCTTTGGCGTACATCTCCGGTCTCAATGTAGCCTGTTGTAGGTAGTGTGCCTGTCTAAACGTGAGCCAGGAAAGAGACACAGGAGCTCCTACATTTGACTCAATATTACCCAAAGCATTAATACTTAATTATTATTCAGTGCGATCGTGTTTAATAAACATTTGTGCACTGACATGATTAATTCAGCGGCCATGACAAATGGCCAAAAGGCAAAGCCGTTGCACACAATCCACAGAACAAAGAAACCAGACAACGTGCATTAGCCTGGCAGGTGTGTGGGAACGTCATGATCAAAAAAGGTACGGTCATCTTTAGCATGACTGGGTGTGTAAGCTTGAGTCTTTGTGTACTTAAGCTCATTCTCAAAACATGTCGGAAAACTGCAAGAATAAAGCCTCAACCATGTTCAACAAAGACCTGAGGTTCAAGCAAGGCCGAAGAACTACAGAGAGCTGTGACATTTTGTGGGATAGAAATTGTAACCTCCCCTTAATTTTCAGACTGTATTGCCATTGTCTCACGCAATGCCCGTGTTAAGACTAAATGTTGGTTCTCATATACAGGAATCAAGAGGTGCCACCAGGTGTTGTCTGAACAATACATTGTGATTCATTATGTAAATCCTTTAAGCATAACCTTTTCAAAAAGTATTACATTAAATTTATTAAAGAATTTGATAACATAAAATGCTCGTTTAAAACATTGTATTAACCTTAATACAAAGGTCTCCTGGTCATTTTGTTATGCAATCCTTAAGAAGTAAAAACACTGCATGAAAATGTATGGTCTTGTAAAGGATATTGGCATTTTAATCACCATTTCACCAGTTATCAGGTGACGATGAAGGAGGTGCTAATCACACCTTAGTTTAAGGAATAATGTTAAATTGATACACCTTCAATTGAGCTATGTAAACATAACAGCTGTAATTTCAGTTCTAAAGATATGGTTTGAAATGTAATGATACATTATCTACTGCAAGGTAGTCAAGACACTGCAGTGGTAGGAGTGGTCATTTTCCTTGACATTCTGTACTGCCAACACCATGCCTGGTCTCTTCCAACGCCTCAGTTAGCCTGCCCTCTAGAGGGATGAACAGACAACTTAACTATTTGATCAAACGGTTGAGCTGACTTTTTGATGTAATGGAAGCATTTTAATTAATTTAATTCGTCAAGCTGGAAAAAAAGAAGTCAAATCCAGTTTACTTTGATTTGTAGTTCACCAGGTGTTTATTTTTCTACCCATTCAGGCGAATCAGCATCATTTGACAAACTGAAAATAAAACCACAAGTGAAATGAAGGTTGCCTATCTGTCAAACTGAAATCCTACAATTTAGAATAGCAAACTGAAAACAAACCAAACCCCAATAATGACATTGTGGAAAATGCTTTATTTATCAACTGAAAAACCACCACTTGGGGCCACAACGAGCCACTCCCAACCTGAAACACTGAAATTCCAAGTCATCATCCATTTGTTTCAGTTTAATAAGTACAGGGTTGCTGAAAGTCCATTAGGTTTGAAGTTGACGGGTATAGCACAAATGTATGAGGGCTGTTAACGGGAACTGTCCTCTCATTTGAAGATCTTTCCCTGGTTGAAGGGTTTGCCTACATGCTTGAATTCCCCCTCCCAAGCAAAGTACTCCTTCACCATGGTCTTGCATTCTTCACTGTCTGGGTTCAACTTGCGCCAGTTGTATGACTCATAGTCAATCTGCCAATCTTCAGAAAGCTGCAGGGATGAAACAGTTGTTCAAGTACTGGTTTGCTTTGTACTAGAACACTCACCACTTAGCTGCTGCAGACAACACCTCATCCATATACGCACCGATCAGATCTCAATTTTGCATTTACAATAAATGTTGACCTACTACTGTCTAGGGATGTGCGCAATTAGTTTGTTCAACACTCCTACCATCGCTAGTCAGCACCATACATACTAGTTAGGTTTAAAGCATAATTTTCCCATTTATTTTTGGAAATAATGTCTTAACTAGTTGCTCGGTATCCTCACACTCACCATTACCTTTTTCTTCAACACTCCTACCATCGCTAGTCAGCACCATACATACTAGTTAGGTTTATTTTTGGAAATAGTGTCTCAGTGAATCACTTTGTTGACGCTGCGAGTGGAGAACGCTTGATTTCCATGCGTTTCTTTCTAGTGGCGAGGGAGTTGGGACTATGGCTGTCGCGATAACAGCAATACCGCGGTGTTAAACCAACCGCGGCGGATGGCAAGCAGCTGCCATTACCGCAATGTTTACATTAGAATTTCTTCATGAGCCTGGCCTATCCGAACATGTTTCATTTAGGGAATGTGCGCTATTGAAGCACACATTCCTTAAATTAAACAGTTTTGTCGTACTTAGTTTGGGCAGCATGCCTGCAGCTAGCGCACCGCAGATGTATTGGCAGCAGCCTTCAAATCAAGTGTGATATTAGTCCATATCGTTTCGTTGGAGTAAAGAAGCCAAGGCAATACTCGTTGCTATAATCGACATCGTAGTGACAGGGATAAATTAATCCATGAATGAGAACACACATTCTATAAATCGCTTTGTATTGTGTTTTGACAACTATAAAAATGCTCAGTGGTTCTAATCTAATGTTGAGCTAAATGTGAAATGAAAATTGTAGTTTAATTACAGTAGCAACATATATGAGAGCTTAACAAGCTGCATCTGTAGCAGGTTGGGGGTATGTGCGCACGGAACCGCCACACGAAACAGAGGACGTTTATCACGGTCTCAGAACAGTTACACACCTATTATTTAGGCCCGCTATGTCAACCAGTCACCACGTATGTTGAGTATCAGGAACCCTATTTTTCCTAGATCATTTTTTGGTACAAGTCAGAAATCACGTTAGCTTAACGTTAGTCAATGGAGAGCTGTGGTACGCCTAGTGTGGGCGGGAATTAAATGTGCTTCCCACGATGGCATTTGACAATTGGTTTGTCATGCAGCTACTCACAGGAAAAGCCAGCTCCTGGCCTCTGAACACCCAAATGCCAGAGATGATACTGTCATTGTTGGTGCCAAAAAGTATGACGCTGGCAAAGGCATTCTTTCGTAGCTTGTCCAGACGCTGGAACATGCCTGCAAGAAACATTGGAACAAAATGTACTACAAACAGCAAAATAAAAAAAATAAAAAAACAGCCCCAGTCATAAAGATAAACCTGAACTCAACCGTGTTATGACAAGTCCCCCTAGAACCAAGTTAATGCCAACTCTCAAAAATCACACATAACTATAACAGTGTGTTCTGTTCCTCTTTGATAGCCCAAAGAGGAACACAACACACTGTTATAGTGTATATACTGTTAGATATGGGAGATATGCGCTTAAAGAAAAGGCTGAGTCAGCGATTGTAATCTAGCTGTTAACTGTCAATTGTGTTGAACACTATCCTAGCCTTGGAAGAGTGTGTGTGTGTGTGTGTGTGTGTGGTGGGGTGGGGGGGTGGGGGTTGGCGCTTCTGAGGGAGCACCTTATGGGCCCGATCACACCAAAACATGTCGCTAGAAAAAACATTTTCTCCTATGGTACAGTGCGACTGGCATGCGCTTTTTTAATGGATGTTTTTTTTTTCTGACGCGCATAACGTTTTTTTAGCGTCGGGTGCAGTCGCGCTGTTCGTCAATGTGACAGTTGACCCAGGCAGCCGTACACTTTGGCGCAGGCAGGACATCTATGTGTGATCAAGGCTTTATCAACACGCTGTTGAAGTGGAGCCTCTCGGTGTGATCGGGGCATAAGGCATTAAAGGAAGTGATTTCCAGGATAGCTGACTATCTTTAAAGAGCAGGAACATAATCATAGCAATGATAGGTTGCCTTCCAACACAAAGGGAAACCTAGACAAACAGAATGCCACTTGAATTCAGAAAGAAAGCAACTGCTCTCATACATTCCTTCCTACTGTACAGCAGCATTCATTAGGCAACAGACACATTTATTTCCAATTTGTCATTGAGCAGACGCTTTTATGCACTTACAATGGAGTACAGTTATTACATGGAGTAGGGCTGTCGCGATAACCGCAAAATTGGAATACCGCGGTGTTGCTAACCCAACCGCAGGCCGTGGAAAGCAACCGCCGGCACCCCAAACCGCAATGTTTACATTTTATTTTTTTCATGAGGCTAGCCCATCAAATATGACATCTGATCTAGGACATGTGCACCATCTAAGCACAAATTCCCCCAGCCCCATATTAGCCGGTTGTAGCTTCTTATACCATATTGGTCCGAATTTAGGACGACCCTGAATATAAGACGACCCCCCTTTTTCAAGAATCATTTCTGGAAAAACACATTTTGAAGACCAAATGTTAAAAATGTATTATACTAAAAATACATTAAATAAAACTTTCTGTACCGTTTTTGAACATTCTTCTACCACATCAGTGGTTATTTAGCTTTTTGGCGATTCCCAGTGCCTTAAGTTGAATGACCGCTCTATGGGAATTCCTTTATTACGTTTTTCAGTCACATATTTACACACTCCCCTGTCAATCTCTTGCAAGCGGCTGCTTTTGGGAACACGGTAAGACTGTTTGCATTTCTAAGTCGGTCTTTTTGTGCTCTCCATCTTGCATGCAGTGACATCAGATTTCTTGGCTGTTTGAGAGTTGTTTGATGACTCTGCTGAATTAATCACAATTAGTGCTGGGACGATTAGTCGATGTAACCGACGTCACCGGTTACTAAATACGTCGATTTGCTAAATGTACCGTTGACTCAGAAAAATATACCTATAACTATGCTCCGATCTAAAAAAATAGTGTCGTCAATGGACTATGAGAGGCAGCAATGAGCTGCGAACGCGCTTAGTAATCCCGAAACCAAAAAAAGAAGACAAATGTGTGGCATGGTGTGTTTGTGTGTACCTACCCTAATACATCCACGGATTCACAGATTAATTTGGCCGTGACGCGGTAAATACCAGACGAGCAGCATCTAACAATATTAGCGTTAGCACTCTGCTAGATGCAGCGCGTCACATGCATTGGTGCAAAGGGTCAACGAAAACATTGTGGGACACAGTGCAAGAGCTACACACGAACACGGATCAATTAAAGCGGAGAAAAATAGCGGAGCTGCTTTAGTTTCGGGCCCACCATTGTACAACATGTGCAA
>JAODLL010065487.1:0-17377 GCA_026546735.1 Forbesichthys agassizii
TTGCAACATTTTCGATATGATATTGCGCAACGTGATATTGCGATAACGATACTGAATCGATATATTTTGCACCCCTAAAAGGTACTTTGCTGACGTACGTAGTGTGCAGACAGCTAAATCTACAATGCACAGCCTGAAACAGAGTCAATTTACCTCAAAATAGTTGAGGTAAATAAGAAATACTGAGAAGCCTCAGATTGATCATAGGTACATGGGTATTAATGCAACATACTCAAAATAAAACCCCCAGAGAGAAACCATGTTAATTAATTATGGGCAAATCCATAATAACACCACCCCCCCCCCCCCCAAACTGCCCTCCGTTGAACCCATATAACAGCCTCCTTGACATCATAATTAAAATAAAGTATATGTATTAGAGATACCGTAGGAGTTGGGGACGTGAAGCTGAGCTGTTTCTTCCTCTCCTCTATCTGCTTTGTGGCAGCCTCCATCATCTGTTTGATCTGTGGATAGAGATTAAGAGTTTGAGAAGGCATAGCAATTATCCAAGTGTCTTGGACTGCCACAGTAAATACACCAGGTGTTCGCCTGCTGCCACAGTAAACACACCAGGTGTTCGCCTGCTGCCACAGTAAACACACCAGGTGTTCGCCTGCTGCCACAGTAAACACACCAGGTGTTCGCCTGCTGCCACAGTAAATACACCAGGTGTACGCCTGCTGCCACAGTAAATACACCAGGTGTACGCCTGCTGCCACAGTAAACACACCAGGTGTTCGCCTGCTGCCACAGTAAACACACCAGGTGTTCGCCCGCTGCCACAGTAAACACACCAGGTGTTCGCCCGCTGCAACAGTAAATACACCAGGTGTTCGCCCGCTGCAACAGTAAATACACCAGGTGTTCGCCCGCTGCAACAGTAAATACACCAGGTATTCGCCTGACTTCCGGTCACTAGCGGAGAGACGCTGTGTACCTGCATCTTAGTGAGTATGCCGGGGCTCTCAACAGGAGGCCCAGGAATCACTTCAGGCTCCTCCACCTCTTGGAAACGCGGGACCCTTTTCCTCTTCACCACAGGCACAACAACAGCCTCTGGAGCCTCCCTCACAACACCAAGTTCTGCTTCATCACCAAAAACGTCCTAGGAAAAACAAACTATACATGTAAATATAAACTCCAACACAATAATCTGATGGCATTTCATAATGTTTTTTAGTTTTATTTGCTTGTGTTTTTTCAATTAATTGATTTACATCTGCTGATGCAAATGTAGGACAATGTTGAGTCTCAAAGCTGAATCACGTGTACCTTTAGCTCTCTTTTGCGGTTCTTCTCTCCAGCTCCTTTGTTGCCGCGAGCATTACGGCTCTCCTCCAGTGCTTCAAAAAGACGCTCCACAAAGCCTCCAGCGGAGTCATCAAGGAATGGACGTAGCTGGTCTAAACGTAACAAAGTGTTAGTCGCATTGCAAGTACCACAAATATCCCATGTGCATATTTGATCAATACAAATAAAAATTAATTAACAAACTTCACCTATGGTCTTTCTCTTGTCAAGACCCTTCCCCACGCAGTGCAAAGCTGCAGTGACAACCGTGGGCTCAGAGAATCCCAACACCTTCTTTACTGTGCGCTCCACCCATGGTCTCAACTCCTCCACCTCGCGCTTAGGTAAAGACATTCTTTAACCCTGTGCAATAACATTCACATTAGGTAACCGTGAAATCGCCGCTGACACAATATAGCTAACGATGGTCAATTGCTGTATTAGCTACTCGCGAGACAAGTATGCTGCTATTGACAACAGTATACAGGTTAACCAAGTTCTCATTAAGATAAAAAACCTAACAACATGCAAGCTACAATGAAATCCGCCAAACTGCTATCAAGTTGGCCTGCTATCTAATATTAGCATGTTGCTGTCAGCAAGCTACCAACATTACTAAATTACTGCTTACTTAAACGTACAAAACTGACAGGGTTGTCTTTGTCTTTTTCCACACCACGTGAAATGAAAAACTATCAAATTTAAATTACATAAAATACTAAAATCTTAAGTTTCCTTTTAAAGAAAACTTTGTTTGTTAGCGCCGTTAACGCGACGTTTTCACTTTTAACCCGGAAGAGGAAGCGATCTTTTTTTTTTTTAATATCATGTCTCCGACCTACTTTATGGATTGTTGCCACCTAGTGGCTGTAGGCTGTTGGAGCTAAAGCACAAACAGTGATGGAGTAAATATTGTAAGCACACGTGCCAGACACACATCTGTCACGTTACTCTATAGGCTACTAAAATTGAAATTAGCTCGAAAAAAACGTTTTTCTACAACAAAATTTGAAACATATGCATTTGATGAATTAGGCTGCATGTAGGCTATGGCTTTTATTTTGTAATACATAATAAAATAGTATAATTTAAACAATCAATTAATCGATCAATCAAATTTAGTAAAAACTATATGTTAATGAATTGCCAAATCTATAGTCTATAGCCTTCAAAATTATTAACCTGGTTAATAACAACAACATCAATTATTAACATTAACACATCAGCCAACATGACTATTCTAGTCAATAAAATAAAACAACTATCCTAGCAGGCACGTGTACGGTAAGCATAATGTATTAGAGTCTGTTGTTTAAAACCATGCATCGGATAGTCATTTACAGAGACGTTTTCCTCCAGTGTAAATTTGCCCCTCCCATTTTCTGCATAGCCTGTTCGTGATGTGGGTCAACTAAGTGCAGCTGTAGTAGCATACGCATGGGTGTAGTCATGATGAGCATGGGTGCAGTCATGATGAGCCCGAGGCTACAGAGTCTGCTGGGATATTACTCCTGCACTGCGTGACCCATCTTCCTACCCCTCTGAAACAGTGAAACTTCTCCCGTGATTTTTGACCTCTTACAGTAGGGATGCTGTGTTTAACCACCTTTTTGCTTTACACAAAATCATATCACTCACTCACTGACATGTTATGCCATGAATGATTTGCCTATAGTTTGCCGTGTCCACCCCCATCAGGACAGTACAATACAATACATTGTCTATAAAGCTCACATAACCCAATAGACCCCTACAGTGTGGCTAGATGCTATCACACAAGCAGCCCCCCCCACGCTCATCCCACTCCACCCACACATACACACACACGCATGTAAACACACACACACACACACACACACTCTCTCTGCCAACACAAGTTTCTTTTTATGCTCCTAAAATAGTGCCTTACTATCTTGTGGTTAAAGCGTTCTGAAGTAGTCTTTTATATTACTGTAAACCAAAGAATTAAACACATTATTTTCCTGTGACATGCTGACATTTTGATGAAGCTCTGTGGCATGTGTTAAGATTATACACTGTTCCTTTTTTTTTTTAACTATACACCTATGACATAATATGTTTATATTATGTTTAGTTTATCAATGGAGTGTGATTTTTGCATAACTAATTCCTGATTTTAGTTAAGTTGTGCTATGTGTTTATATCTTTTTTATTCATCAAGTGAATGGTTATGCTATAGTTTCATCATTCTGACCCGGTTGCATTTCTTTGAATCTGACAAAGGCAGTAAATCATCTTATAAGATCCAACAGGGGACCTAGCTACATGGGCTACTAGGGCTTGTATGTGTGTGTTTGACTGCACCCACTATAGTTCTTATATTACATCTCTGTCTGTCAAAGGCATAAGTGTCTCCCTGTTGGCCGCAGATATTTGCCAAGATGCAGGAGCGTTCCATGCTGCCATTTGGCTTTTTAAATAACACAATGTGATCTTTACATTGCATAAAGATGTCATATATTTGTTGTCTGCATGTCTATTTGTCACATATTTATTATTACTGTTTGTCATGTGGCTGCTGCTGGCTGTAACACAAATTGCCCTTCAGGGGAAAATAACAATAACCTTGACCTTGATTCAGTTCATTTTGATAATAACCGCCGCTGAGTGGCTCCTGCTTGTTCCAACTCATCTGTCCTGCCCTGTGTGCATCTCAGTGTCTCGTTCCGCTCTCGTGTGTCCACAACTCCAGCACGTTGAGCGTGTCTCTCTCATTCGCCGTTTCCCAATAATTGAGAAGCCGCTACGCAGGATGGCATGGGTATGAGCAGGCTCAAGAGAACACATTCAGGCCAGAGAAACTGATGAGGATGTTATTTGCCTGTAGCTCGACCGTGCCCCAAATATCACACACACAATGTCAGGAGATACACGTGCGCCCTTGAAAGTGTAGCCTAGTCCCTGCTTTCCATCTTTGACGTGTCGCCTGTTAATGACATCACAATAACGGGGACCACAGATGTAAGGACAGCCACCAAGCCCTCTTCGTCAGTGTGAGTTCCCACATGGCAGACAATATCTGTGGATGTTAAAGTAGCCCTGATTTTTATAGCAAGGCTGGTCACTGTGCATGTTAAATGAGGATCCAGGCTGCTGGGGTACGAGTCGGCACTTAAATCCCTCAGGATATTGGGGGAGTAAGCACATGTGTGAGTGTGTAACTTTGTGTGAATTTCTGTATATGTAATGTATGACATTGAATGTATAGTCTGGTGTATGTGTGTCCGTCTGTGTCCGTGTGTATACTCTCCTGACCTAGTGTAGCCTTAAATGTATAGTCAGCGATTGATAGGAAATACACTTTTTTGTCAAATTCCGCGAATATCTACTCATTCACGCATAAAATTAAAAAAAAGATCTGTTGTTTCTACAATACTGAAACACAATACCTCTGTAAATAGGACCACAAACAAAGGGGTGCATCTCCCAGCCTAATGCGTTTCCAATGTGGGGTTGAGTTTCAGAGGAAGCACCCTGTATGGCATTGAAGGCAGAGGTGTTTGTTATGACTGAGTTCAAATATCAACAAGCTTTCTGCAGAATGACTTACCAATAACTTTAAAGGAAAGAGAGTGATGCAATACATGATGTACATCATTACACTAAAGCTGGAGGAGTGCAAGAAAGAATAGTGTAGAAGCTGCGTGTGTGTGTGTGCGTGAGCAAGCACGTGTGAGCGTGTGCGTGCGTACACACATCCACGTGTGTGCGTGTGTGCAGTTGAACGCAATAAATCATGCTGAAGGGGATTTTAGTTAAGTCTTTACACCGTTTGATTCTCTCTCATATCTTACCAACAACCTCGATACATCAACATGCTAACACTATAGGTAATTACATTCCACATAACAGGATAAGGGTGACAGTAGGCCCATTATGTGCAATCCTATTGATGGACATGCTCAGTAGCTCAACTAATCCCTCACTTAGGTCCAGTTACAGGACAGATCAGTAGGAAAACACCTTATACTTATATACCTTAAACATTTTGCATTTACAGTGAAATTATTTTATGATTTTTATATTGTATTGTATTGACTGTATATTCATTTGTTGTCATGATGGACAATTTCATAATTTAAAATAAATAGTCTGCAGTATAAAGTAGGCATAACAAAACAATTGTGGAGGGACAAATGAAAAACAACTAAAAGGAAACACTTCATTAAATACTCATTAAAACAAATGTTGAAAAATCTCTATGGGCCCCAAAAGCACACCAAGGTCAGACCGTCTCTTCCACGTTCATCGTGCCTCCAACCTATTCCTCTTGCCCCTGGTTTGCAGCCTCTAGAGAAGAAGGGGAGGGGGCTGGAGAGGGGCATGGGCTGTTCTCTGCTAAAAACTGCATGGATACAAGGGGGGGCCGACAGATAGCTTGGCTGAGGGGGGGAGGCGGTCTTTGTTGATGTAACGTAGTGCAGTCAGTGTGTCAGAGACGGGCCCATCACCAAATCAGCCAGTCAGTGTGGCAGACTTTGTAGTGGGGAGTGGCCCGAGTGTCGGTTTGTGCGTTTTTGCTTACGTACGTGCACTTGTTTGTCTGAGCATTTGTGTGCGTGAGTTTAGACCGCATGGCACATTTTCAATCCTTCTAATGGAGAGGAAAAACAGTCACACCCTTTTCCAAAAGGGAGAGAAACAGGAGAGAAACCCGTTGTTAACGTTGGAAAATATTACAAATAATGACGATGGGTAACTATATATCCTTGCTCACTCATCTGTAGACTATTGAACACATCACACGGTATTCCATAACAGCTGTCAGTGGCACACCACACCTGTCTCTTACAAATCATATTGATTGTTAAAAGGGGAAGACCTGCGGTTGACCCCGTCAACAGGAGGTATACAGTTAGTAGTGGAGGTATAGGAGCAACATGCATGGCTCCAGAGATTAGCCTCAAAACCTGCCTTGACAGTCACACCACACAAGTTACTCCTAACACGCCCACAGTCACACCTTATGGGGTCAGGACCCCGCTTCCCAAGGGTGTTTTGATTCAGTGATCTTCTATAGTAAAATATATAAGCTCTACTGATATACACGCCGATGTAAACAACGGCATAGTGCGTGCAGTCTGTAGTAGCAGCTGGTTGGAGGATCAGTGCCCCCTCCCATCCCACCAAGATTACTAAAGCTCAGTCACACACCCCTCCCCTCCCATCTCTCCACCCCCCCTGGCCCAACCCCATTTTTCAAATGTAGGCTCTTAAATCAGCACCCCACTAAATCACATCTGCAGTCAGTCAACCCCTTGCCCAAAAAAAAAACATACGATACATAAACGCACACAGCATTCACACAGCATTCAGTTTGCTTTGTTTATTTATAAAAAAAACAACATAATTTTTCATTGTTATTTAAAAATGGTAGCCAGTAGAGTGAAACCATGGGAAATGATAGAGGAAGAAGACAGAAAAAGAGAGTGCAGGATTGTTGGAGAGGAAGGAGAGAGATGCGGCGAGGGCAAGGGCAGACAAATGCAGGGGGGAGAGGGGGGAGGGACAACTCAGTTTCTAGAGTATAAAAGGGATTGTTCCTGACCAATCAGAAGTGGTGGCTGCCGTAAAAAACAGACAATATGACACAACATATGGCAATAAACAAAATGACAGAGAGGAGAACAAAATATGTGCAATCGGTTTCTCTGTCACAATCGTACAACTGAGAAGTGAGGAGAAACACGTACCCGTCACAGAGTCAGTGTCTTACAGAATGACATTATAAAGATTGGTTTAGGAAGCTGGCAGCCTGACCCCAGGTCTGTACTCGGGGAGTGTCTCTCCGTTCTCCAGAACATGGACAGTTACATAGAAGCTGCTAGTGGCTCTGTGGTCATATGTGCTTGTTGGAGGAACCTGGTACATAGCTTTCCATAGTTTACAGAAGATAACCACATATCTATTTAAGTAAATAGTCACCTACCCAATCCTAACTGTGTAAATATGTCAGGTTAATTAATATGTAGTACTTTCAAAATACTATTAACTGTGTGCATAAAACATGTTACATTTATAATTTATACTGTATATTTATATTAAACAAATATGAGCAAATGTCCGAATAGAGATGGCCTCAACTGTATATCACATATATAGAATATAATTTGTCTACTATAGCAGCAGGTGCAAAATAATGATTTCCTCCTTTTTGTTATATTTTCAAGTAATCGGGAGCACCAAAGTTAAGTGCAGATCAGATCTTCTTTAGCTGAGCCAACAGAGGCTCAAAGGCCAAATGAAGTGTACATAATAAACTAAATAACGTAGCCACTGTTGTTGGTATATGCACAAAAGTTAGAATAACGAGCAGATTTTTGATGACATGAGACATGAGAATACTTTAGTTGGAAGCGGAACCAAGTTCATGTTGCTGTTTTGGCTGTCTACCCAACAAACAGCTGGAAGAATGAAAACGGCAAATGATTTTCTGATTGACTATGCACTGGGTCTGTATACAATACAAGCAAAACAGACAATTAAAATGTGAATGCACTGAATGCACTGAAAGCATTGAATGCATTCCTGAACACATCATATTTGGTAAAGGCACAATAGTCCAATCATTAGTTTTCTCATTGATAAAAACCGCAAATGACGTATTTTCCCAGCGGCCTTACAACATCTTGGGCCAAGCTGTGTGAGTGCAGAGCAGCTGCCCAATAAATAAATACAAACAATAAATAGATGCAGAATCAGTTCGGCACATGAATAAATTAGCTGTGGGATCAGAGTTGCCGTCTTTGAAAGGTCGTTTTCTCTCAGTCTGTCTTACTAAGTCTTCTATGAACCTCAGGCACACTGAATGGTGGTTAGACTCAAACTATTCATTCAGTAAAAGGTAGATTTCTCCATGGGATCTGGAGGAAAACGACTGATCCACAGGATGACGCAAACCAATCGATGATGTCCGATCACTTCCGATGTCATGTCTCTTGACAATGATCGTCCCAGATGTGCATCCAAACACTGCTTTGGATTACACTTGTGAGATGATGACGTAATTGTTTCCACTGTGTGTGTGTGTGTGTGTGTCTCAGTGTCTGTGTCCTCTTTAATCTGCACACTGCACGCACACCATATTACCATATCCCATAAACCACTGTTTTAAACGACTACCAGAAAAGTTATACAAATATTTAGTCATCATTTGACTTAAAGCTGCACACCTCATAGGTTATCTACAGGCAAAGATGACATCCCTTTTTTTTTGCCATATTCAACTGTTTGCACGTAGAGCATGTGGCAGTTAAGTTAAAATGTCATCACTGGTTTTTCATCTGACTAAAATGCTTTTTTTTTTTGTGCTTCATGCATTTCTTGTAACTATTTTGATCATTAATACTTAGTCAGTTGGAGCCTTTAGGCTTCAAACGTCCCATAATATTGCCCACAAGAAGATCCATTGTGATTATTAAGTGATGTGTTAACATCACTACTGGTTAACAACTGATTGACAGGTATGATTATACTGCACTTTTAAACCTTTTGTCCTACTGTAATTGTGGTCTTACTGGGGCTTTGCTTCTGTTAGTTAGAACTTTGTCTTCAGCATTCCCTTCTCTCTTATAAGCTTGACTACAGACAGTACGCCGTTATACCAAAGCTAGACTGCTAAGGGTATCAGGTCTCCGAGGGGGCGGGACAAAGCCTTGACAAAGGCTTGACTGTGACCAGAGGAGCTTGGTTCTGCCACGGACAGGACCCCAAAGTCTTGCTTTCAGTCTGCTGATTGGCCACGGGCTGGCTTTGGCATGGCGGAGGCCTCTTTTGATTCTTGGGCTGCTTGCGGGGTGTGGTAGAGGAGACGGAGCTGTCCTGAGTGGCCAGGCTGCCGCTGATGGTGGGCGAAGCTACAGCGACGACAACGCTTTCATCGGCACGTGCCGCTACGGTTCCCGCGTGTGGGGCCTTGGGCAGGGACAGGATGGGGGCGACGTGCACCCACGTCAGGCTGGGCTCAGAGCGCTGGCCTGCGGGGTGGCTGGAGGACTGGCCTCCCTCTTCATTGCTGGTGTTATCCTGACCCTGCGTCGGTGGGACCTCCCCTTCAGCCTGTCCTCGTGCCGCCCGTCTGTCCTGCTCAGGGTGCTTGGGTAGCACGGGCGAAGGGGCGGGGGAGTCTGTCCCCGTCCAACTTAGTCTGCGCTTCTGGAAACGAACCAATAGCAGGAGGCCTCGGTAAGTGGGTGACTATTGATGTATTGAAATTGTGGTCTTCAAAACTACAGTAAAGTATACACTATTTTCCCTCCCATAGGCTATTGGCTTACATACACACACTGGGAACACACCACAGAGTAAGGATTCGTATAGCCAAGTGACCTAGCTGATACGAGTAAAATGTACAGGCCCACTAAAAATACAACTACAGTAAGAAAGCAGTGAAGTGGATAGAGAAGAAATATCCTAACACAGTCTCCCTCTCTCTCTCTCTAAATATAATTTAAGTTCAGCACATTCTTCTTCTTGTTTTCCCCCGTTGTTTGTAATTGCGGCGTGTGTGTTTCAAACACGTGTTCTCACCTTCACTGGAATATGCAGCTGGTCCCTGTGCTTGTGTGGGGGGGTGGCGCTGGGTAGGTTTCGGGGCGGTGGAGAGGTGGAAGGGGTGGTGGAGTGGGCGGAGATCTGAGGAAACCACATCTTCAACATCATCTCCACCTGCAGCAAAGTATTCAGGTACTTCTCCCTGTAAATCACGTGGATAATAAACAGGCAGGCTTGTTATATAACAAGGCTTGGTGTGTTCACGTCCAACAGAACTACATACTTTATTGACATTGCAGCGCTGCTAAATGCTGTAACTCTACCTACCAAGAACAGCGTTCAATAAAAGATGAAAGCCAAGACACTTTTAAGACGGAGCCTGTCTGGCTAGTTCTTTTCCATTGTAACCCTGGTTTATTAACTATTTATACTCTGTACTGAGACTGTACTCTGTATTTATACTCTGTCCCTGGTCTGGTTCCAGGTGGTTTGTACAGGTAGTCATTCATAAGAACAGAGGAGAATGGGAGAAGGGACATTTGGCATGAGGTCTTACCCGCAGTTTGGCCTCTGTAAAATTCCCACAATCCTCTGAATTCTGTCCATGGCAACATTCTGCTGGAAACTACTAAGACCTGTCAATGAAAGACGCAGGCATTTGGCACTCAAAGTTTACGCAGGATACACTTAGTGTAATTAAATCATTTAGTAGATACACTTTTTCCAGAGCAATTTTCCCTGAAAAGAAGTACAGTATAATGAGCATATTAGACTCCTTATGCTAATCTTTTCCTTATATAATTATATATATTGTCACAGTCTGTCTTGTGTTTCCTCGTCATGTTAATATTCTAGTCCATGTTATCCCAGTGTTCCCCTGCGGTTTACTTGTGTTCAGTTTCTGTTCATTGACACTGTTCCAGTGTCACATAGATCCATAGTTGGTTGTCTTATTAGTTTCACCTGCCCCTTTGTCCAATGGTATTTAAATGTAAAGTCAGCAAGCTAATTTTAAGATAATACACATTTAGTCAAATTTACCAAATATCTCCTCGCATTTGTGTTCGTGTGTATTGAAAAAATATCGGATAATTTCCACACAGCCCTGGCTCCGTAAATAGGAACATAAACAAAGTGGCGAAGACCACTCACATCAAAAAAGCCGTAGTACTACACTTTGCTTCACAATGCTTTTTGATGTGTGGAGCGGCACCAAGGCATAACAGAGGGATATTGTTTTGATTTGAGCTCGAATTTAGCACGCATTCTCGAAAATGACTAACCCTGTCTTTAAGCCCTTGTGTTTCTGCTGTTGCTTGTCAATGACTGTTTACAGTTTACCATTCTTGTGTGTGTGTGTGTGTGTGTATACAGTATATACTGTATATATACTGTATATATAAATAATTGTATTTAGGTTAGGCATCTTGCTGCAGAATGTGTACAGATAAGATTGGGGATCGAACCTCCAACCTTTCGGGTGGGAGTCAACACAGCATCAGCAACAGTATAAAGCTTGTATCTCAGAAGCTTATTTGTAGGAATCGCCATCTTAAGAGAATGGCCAGCACACCGCTCATTCATCCAATGCAATATCGATATTAACAGAAGCCTGTACACCTACATACTGTACACACTATGCCTCTGTTGAGCACAAGCTTAGTTGAAACAGACTGCAGAATTACCACATTCTATTGCACCACACAAACAGGACACTCACGTTCTCACACACACACACACACACACACACACACACACACACACGCGCATCTTCAGGTTGTTGGCATAGACATTGACAAGCTTACCGCGCTGGAATCGCCCCCTCTTCAGTCCATTTAGCAGCTCCAGCAGGGGCCTGACAAAACCCTGAAGCTCAGCACACTGACATGGAAGGCAAGGGCGAGAGAGAGAGAGAGAGAGAGAGAGAGAGACAATTGATTTGATTTGCTGTCTGAATGAGATGCCGTGGTCCCTCACAGGGCAGTTAACTCTGTGTGAACCCTGTGTGTGTCATCAGTCACACTACGTTGTCACGTTCAGTAACCGTGTGTTAACAGGTTGTATGTTAGCGCCCTCTCTTTAAGGCACCATATACAGTATGCATGACACCTGAGTGTCTCCAATCACCATGATGTGAAGGAGCTAAGTCTGGAGATAGCACACGATCATGCACACTTCTGGTTGGACAGCCTCGCTGGCCCTCTGGCCAATAAACACATTGTAATCCACCTCTTTCAGCCCTACCCATCCCCTCCCCCCCCCTCTCTCTCTCTCTCTCTAACTCTACCCCTCTCTCTCTGGGCATGCCACCTTACCTTCTGAGCAAACAGCAGGTCTCCCTGGGACACGGAGCTCTGGCTGGCCGTGTCCGTGGCGCAGTCGCCCACCCTTCCACCGCTGACCGCCGACCTTTCACAGTAGCTCTCCTCTTCCTCTTTGCCGGCGAAGCCGTCGCACGCCCACTGCGACCCGGGACTCTCCGACCCGCCGCTTCCTTCTGCGCCGACCACGCCCCCTCCGCCGTGGGTGGCGCCGGCGGGGGAAAAGCCGTCGGTCAGGAAGACCTCGCCGTCATCCTCCGCCGGCTCCAAGTCACTGAGCGCGAGACTCCCGCTGGAGCTCAGCGAGTCAAAGGGAGCCTGGGAGAAAGTGCTTCCCTGGGACTGCATTGCTGTCGTAGGGAAGAAGACAGAGGTCCGGGCGTTACAATAGGGCCTCATTGCAATCCATTTATTACACTATGAGATAAGGAGGGGTTGGCTGGATGCCCAAACCCACCATGATTCAAGTTGTTGCTGAAGTGAAAACCCCCCACACATGGAGTGGGGGAGTTAGAAATAGAGACAATAGAGACAACAAGAGAGAGACAACAAGAGAGAGAGAGAGAGAGAGAGAGAGAGAGAAGGATGTGTTTATAAAACTTAAGTAAACATTAACCATAACAATGGCATTAGGCATGCCACTCTGAATATGGCTATGGCTCCACTCTGTCTCTCCCTCATAGAAAACCTGATGCACATTTTGCACAGAAAAGAAGACAGGAAGCTCATACTTCTCATTATTAATTAGAAACACGATTATACACGATTCAATTCACACATTTAACATTGTTTTACTTTTTAGTGCAGGCCTATTAGGCAACAATTGTAACCAAGTCAACCTTTGTTGGATGTGTTTGTAAACTTAAGTAAACATTAACCATTCATTGCACTGGCATTAAGCATGCCACTCTGAATATGGCTATGGCTCAACTCTCACAGGAACACCAAACCCAGTTCAAAATGGTGGGTAGACCAGTGGCCTAGTTAAGCGTGATGTACTATGGCACTGGGACTGAGGGGCTGGAAGTAGGCACACTGTATTTGGCTCTCCCATTTAACAGAGTGGATACTGGGGAAGAGAGGAAAATTTGAGGGGGAGGGGAAGAGTGCTTGTAAGCAGTAGGGAGATCAGAAAAAGGCAGACTCCCTCCCTCTCTCTCTCTCTTTAGCCACTCCCACGAGCCCCCACCCTCCCTCCCCCACACCCTCCCCTGAATCCAAGCAGACCAACCTCCTTCTTTTCCTCTCTGGCACAGTTTCTCTAACCTCACGTTTCTCACGTAGCATTTTGCATTATATCTTTCTCCCTGTGTTTTGTGACCCCACAAGTGTATTTTGAATCTTTACTCGTTTCTCGGGGTTTTAGAGGTAGGCTATAATGTTTCGCATTATGCCTACACACGCACGCATGTATTCTAGTCTATCGATTTCACAAACGCTCATAAAGTATGTAAACACACAACGGTCGACCAAACCCTGACGCAAATTTTGCTCAGAGAAAAAGACAGGAAGCTTCGACTTCTCACTATTCAAAAGGAACAGTGGAACACGGTTATACACAATTCAATGAACACATTTTAAATGGTTTTACTTTTTAGTGCAGGCCTATTAGGACAACAATTTGTAACAAAAATAAAAGACTATTATGTTATGTTATTTTTTAATGCAACCCACATTTTAGGGTGATAAAGGCTATGACCTGTAGTAGGAATGAGCCTATATGAGCCTATATGTCTCAGCTGTTGGATGTGTAGGCCTAGCTGTCTGCCGACTAACCACATGACAATCATAACAGACCCATTAATAACATAAACAGCGCGTGTGATAGCCTATAGATAATAACACATATTGCACTTTACAAAAACTACAATTTGCGTCAAATAGCCTAATTCAGAACTTAAAGACAGACATTTAGGGCTAAATTACAAAAAATGACATTATTTTTATATAATAAAATATTCCACGAGCAGTTAGGTTGACGTTTAAACATGCTATATATGCACTATTATGAATGCATATTTAGGCCATTCAGTATGACAATGTTAACTATAGAATAGTGTAGGCTACAAACGATCTCCTTATACACAATGCAAGACATTCCGAGACAGGAAATTCCTGTAGGCTATACCCTACTAACTAACTAACTTAAGACTTAGAGCTCTAATTAAATTAAATAGCAGTTTACTTACTTTGATAAATGCAATTTATTAACAGCAGTTGCGGTGGCCACGACTAAAATAAACCTTTTTGTGTAAAAGCCTTTCTTCCTACTTGAAACGATAGACCCACTACACACTCTGTTGCTGTAGCATCGGACGCCCAGTCTCCACACACTCACACACACCCGCCGGCAGCTCATTGGCTTGTGTCTGCTAGCGCTTTCTCTACACGGTTTACGAGCGTCAACATGTGCACGGATCCACGTGCCCGCATTTTTGCATGCGTTTCTTGGCCTCTCATTGGCTGCGACAATGACAGCGGCACACTCCATTGGTAGATTTGATAGACCAGTGATCGCTTTACTAGTGTGTGATTGGAGATTGGCCGGAGGCACTCAGGGCCCAGCCCACTCGTGTCTCTAGTTGTCGTGTGTGGGGCCTGGCTGGTCAGCTACTACGGCTGGAAGGGTGTAAGCACACGCTCTATAGGCTATAGGCTCCAGCGTTTTTACAGACCCCAGTGTATGTAGGCCTAGCCTATGTATATCGTGTATACTAAAGTATACACTATTTTCCCTCCCATAGGCTATTGGCTTACATACACACTCTGGGAACACACCACAGAGTAAGGATTCGTATAGCCAAGTGACCTAGCTGATACGAGTAAAATGTACAGGCCCACTAAAAATACAATTAAAAATCGAATGGCCCTTTTTATTTACCTTTTACTAGACAAATATAATTTTAAATCTAACAGCCTTAACAAGTCTGCAGTTACAGCCAAGACAAAATTATTTAGGCATATTCTCACAAATTCTCATAAGCTATAGGTTATTAAATTCCAATGTCATTGATGTTGATGAAATAAATGGCCTTTGTTTACCCAAGGAAGTCTAAAGTAGACACCTCCTTGGTTTAACCATATCTTTTAACAAGATAAAACAAAACTAACGTGTCCCAAGCAGACAGGAATGTAGTACCCCATGTCCAAACCGTATCGACCTACAGACCATTTTTGAATACTAAAATGGTCGATATTGTTTACAAACCTTTTGCTGTAGGATCATGAATATGTTGTTGAAATGTAAATATGGATTTCAAAATAATGAAAGCATAGCATGAGTGACTCACATTACCTTTTATGTATAGCCTTTCTAAGTTTACAATCTTTACTATGTGAACTGAATGACCTTCCAATGCAGCGACACCCAATTGATGATATCTGTGCAACACTAATAACACATAAACCAATTATCGTCTATTCTCCATAGGTGTTAATTGCAAACCAGTCACCTCACTGAAATGTACTGGTATTTTTAGAGATAAAATATGGGCTACAGTGCGAATAGATCTGCATTCCTGCAGCAGTGGGGCTAGGACCTTCCCCTCCCCCACTACACCCATCATACATGTGAACCCAGCGACCTTGCTACTCAACCAGGCTACGAATCATCAGGTGTCCTTGTGTCATCTACAATATTTACATATCTTTTGACACTAAATGGTCACATGCAGCCCATAGCCTTCACCGCAAAAGGCCATGCTGCACTTTGGGTTACCTGTGTTAATAGTAAATTGAAGTTAACGCTTGTGTTTGTAACAGGCACCAAGAGGCCTTGCTCCCCCCACCACATTCCACTCTAGCATATGAACTTGGTGAACCTCCTCTGGGTTCTTGGGTGTTGATGACCATCCCTCACTTTCATCCCATCCCCCTACATATGCTGTTGTCCTTTCTCGCGTTCCCTTCTGCTGTCCAGAATACGCACATAAGCACAAGAAAGTGTGCGGCAATGGGGTGAATGGCAATGGCCATTTCAATAGATTCTAATGTGAAAAACCCAAAATTTGAATATTACTGTTGTTTGTCCTCAAGTGACCTCTGCAGCATCACAGCCTTTCTTTTCTTTTTTTTTAACTATAATATTTGCACATTTTAGGTTCAGATATATCACAGACAGTTTGACATGACCCATTTGCCTTTTCAAATAACCTTGGTCTATTGCAGAAGACAGGGGTAAAAGATAGCAAGGCAATAGCCTAAACTTGGAAAAAATGTTTTAAGAGATACAAAACTCCCCCCCACCTCTCTCTCTCTCTCTCTCTCATGATTTGATTTTATTATTGGATTCTATGACACAACATAAAAACAGCAATACAAATCCAAGGGATGTTAAAGTTAAAAAACATTTATTTCAAACATGGTCTCATGTTTGAACATGTTAAGAACAAGACACAAGATATTAATGACTAAAAACAACATAAAAAGTCCAATATTTAATATATAAATATATATAAATAAATACATATTTTAAAAAGGGGATTATGTTAATACATTCATTTATAATTATGTTACCCTGTTCCATAAAACAGTCCTAAGATGTCTTAATAATGTATTTTCATGAGCACACTGGATACAACGGAAGGATGTTCCACAATAATATACCAGTGTGAAAAAACAACAACTTCTTCTTCTGTTATATGTTGAGTATGCACCATGTTCATGTTATTCTGTGAACACATATATTGGGTAGCATGCCCATTGACAATATTGTACCGGTGGTGTAGCTTCGGTTGATCTATTCTTACTGTACCAAGCAGAACATGCATAATCAAAATGTCACTGTATCAATGATGTCACTCAGAGTTTCTTATAAATAAAATAATAATATGTTTGTTCTACAAAACAAGAACCTAAGTTTGCTGGAACACTTGTATAATACACTGCTCAAAAAAATGAAGGGAACACTAAGATAACACATCCTAGAGCTGAATGAATGAACTAATCGTATGAAAGACTTTCGTCTTTACATAGTTGAATGTGCTGACAACAAAATCACACAAAAATTATCAATGGAAATCAAATGTATTACCCATGGAGTCTGGAAATGGAGTCACACTCAAAATCAAAGTGGAAAACCACACTATGGCTGATCCAACTTTGATGTAATGTCCTTATAACAAGTCAAAATGAGGCTCAGTAGTGTGTGTGGCCTCCCTACAACGCCTGGGAATGCTCCTGATGAGGTGGCGGATGGTCTCCTGAGGGATGTCCTCCCAGACCTGGACTAAAGCATCCGCCAACTCCTG
>JAODLL010065498.1:0-17377 GCA_026546735.1 Forbesichthys agassizii
GTACTTCTCCCATAGAGTTCTATTGAGGACTCTCTAAGTGGTCTGTCTCCTCTATATAATGTCTCTGGTACTTCTCCTATAGAGTCACGAACGTTCGCCACTGTTCACCAATTCTGAACGCACTGGTCTCGATACTGCTGTTTCATGTTTCCTGCGGTAAACTCATCCCAGTCAATTGGTTTCCAGGACAACCGGGATTCACTGTATTACCATGTGGCATTCGGGCCAACATCAGTGTCAGGCAACTAAGCAGTCAGAACAGTGTAAATATGCTGAGCTCGTACAACGTACAACTTCCCAGGTGTGCACGCACACACACACACCTTAGACACAGGTGTGTCAGCCCTGTTTCATAAAGCCAGTTAACAAAGATTTAGATTAAAGTCCAAAACCTGCCTTGAATGTCCCTAATACACCAGTTGTGCTTAAGCAGTTCCATAAAGCTGGTCAAGCTTGTCCATGCCTTTGTCTCCTCCAGACTGGACTACTGCAATGCGCTCCTCATTGGGATCCCTCCAGAAGCTCCAGTGCTGCTAGGATCATGCATGCTGTGCAAACATGACCACATCACCCCCATCCTAACTGCACTGGCTCCGTCTCCCTCCTCATCTACCAGTGCATCCATGGTGACGCACCTCCCTACCTCAAGGAAGTCCTTACCCCACAAACCTCCACACGCTCCCTCCGTTCTGCCTCAACACACACCATAAAAGCTCCAAGGGCCAAGCTCAGTACTATGGGAGATCCAGCATTCTGCTCAGCTGCTCCCAGTCTGTGGAACGCTCTGCCTGCCCTCCTTAGGGCACCACAGACTCTGGATGCTTTTAAACGTGGCCTCAAATATTTAAGAAAGCTTTTGGTTGATACATTTTCATTTGTGTTTTTTCTTTGTATTTGTAGCACTTTCTGATTTCTTTTAATTTAAAGTGTGTTACAAATAAAATGTATTATTATTATTAATAATAATAATTCAGGTTAAGTGGTTAAGATGCATCTCACGTCTGACTGATAGCCTGCATGTATCGCGCCAGGTTAATTCCCAGCATATATGTTGCCATAATAACTGATCTTGAATTTGCTGCATAGAACCGAACCAGATGAAAATATGTCAGACAATGCGATTGAAGCCTGGATTATTTGCTAAACCCGCTTTGTGGAACAGGGTTCTGGTAGAGCACAGCTATTCACCACAAAAACATAAGGGTTTAACTTTTGACCCGAGGGGCTAACTTACATTTGTGGTTTCACTGAAAACCTTAGTCTCTCTAGATAGATCACCTATTGTTGCCATACTCCTCTTCCTCTATGATGAAGAGTCCTGACAAAAACATACCCTGCAAACAAACAAACACACAAACAAATAAAACACAACCTAACAATACAAACCAGACAGTAAACTTGACCTCCTTATAACAGAGAAGTGCCACCTAGAGGGGAGGAATGAGGTGCGCGCCCGCCTCAACAGGTTTTAGAACATGCTCACATTAGGGAATCCAATTTCCATGTTTGTTTGTTTTTTGGTCAGGTCACATGACTGGCCCCCCGAGGAAATGCCTCGCTGTGCTGTGTGGGCGGGGCCACCGGCCTCTGGGCAGAAAACACAACACTTCTAGAAGACAGATGGGCCGTGTCAAGGGCCAAAACACTGTGGCAGCAAGGGTGAGAGAGGCAGGCAACCACAGAGAGAGAGAGAGAGAGAGTGAGTGTTGAAGCTGAATAAAGGTGGAGAAGTGGGGTGAAGGGTGCGGGACAATTATCAGGAATAATAGAAGGAGGTACCTTGGAAGAGCAGGGAGCAGGAGATGTTTCATATCAGATTTCAAAGCCTGCCAGGATCAGAAAGGCCCACTTGTGTGTTTACTGTTGCTTCTTATAACTGGGCCCTGGGGCCACGTCAAATAGGATTATTACTGTAATATACAGGATTATTACTGTAATATACAGGATTATTACTGTAATATACAGGCATATTACTGTAATATACAGGCCTATTACTGTAATACACAGGCCTATTACTGTAATATACAGGATTATTACTGTAATATACAGGATTATTACTGTAATATGCAGGCATATTACTGTAATATACAGGCCTATTACTGTAATACACAGGCCTATTACTGTAATATACAGGCTTATTACTGTAATATACAGGATTATTACTGTAATATACAAGATTATTACTGTAATATGCAGGCCTATTACTGTAATATACAGGATTATTACTGTAATATGCAGGCCTATTACTGTAATATACAGGATTATTACTGTAATATACAGGCCAGCTCAGTCGGGACACTACAAGGATGATAATAATTAAAGTAATATATTCTTTAGGAAGCCTTTCAAGACACTCAAGCACATCTTACATTGTAAATACGTACAGTAAATACATGTATGTTGTAATTTGCAAACCAAGACACATATAATATAAAACAAAGGCTTGTTGTAAATGCTAGAAGCCAACTGGAGAAGATGGGCTTTGAGGAGCGAATGTTGCTTTTGTTCTTGTCCCAGACGGGCTTCAGGAGCTTGCTATAGAGCAGTACTGTATCTGTGGATGGGGGGGGCAAGTATGCACCATGTCAATGGGCCGCACATCCGTTATCGTTAACGGAATTAACGTCCGCACAGAGCAGACGCCTGGCGCGCCAAGGGCCCTCCTCGGCCACACACACAACAATGGCCACCGGCCGTAAATCAGGAGACCCCCAACCCCGTGACCTCCGTGTGTGTGTGTGTGTGTGTGTGTGTGTGTGTGGGGGGGGTGGAGGTGGGTCCCCCAAGACTCTCACTCACACTCCGGCCAGGGACTGGGAGAGGAGCCCTGACCCCCTCCCCCTCCCCCGCCCCTCGATCCCCGAGGCTGTGCTCTGCTCACACAGACTGGCGCTGTGTGAGGGAATGTGGGCATATGGGGACGTTAACGAGGCTGCACAGACAGACACGCCCTCGCAATCAGCGTGATGGAGCCTCCGAGGCCCTGCCCAGTGGGAGGGGCAGATCCTGTGACCTGTGAAGCCCTTCACTGTCCTGACACTGACGCTGTTCTGTGGATGGACTATGGTCTGTCTATCTATTTATCCATCTATCCATCCACCTATCTATCTATCTATCTATCTATCTATCTATCTATCTATCTATCTATCTATCTATACATCCACCTATCCATCCATCTATACATCCATCTATACATCCATCTATCCATCCATCTATCTATCTAAACTGGGGGGATGTCAGGGCTCGAACCCCATCTACTAGCATCCAGTGCTATTAGAGTGAGTGTGTGCTTGCATATGCCATTCATGCAATCTCACAAGGGCCACGCCCCCCCATCACACACACACACACACACACACACACACACACATACACTAAAGTGCTGCCATAAACACCTATGCAGGCCCAGCTAAATGAGCGGCATTGGAACCACTCGACCTATGACCTTCAAACAGAAGGGGAATGGGGGTCATCTAGTGTTAAAACTACTGTAGAGCGCAGTGTTGCCCGGGACGACCACTACAAAGGTCACGTATGCACTCTTATTCCCCTTGTCGAGAGGTCAGTCCGTAGGTCAGTCTCCTTCCTCTGTCTGTCTTGTCCTTAGAGGCAAGTCTCAGCGGCCCAGATTCTTTTCCAACCACCATATTTGCTGTCAGGGCCGAGTTCTCAAAGTGGTCTGTCTCCTCTATAACCTGTCTGCGTGTGTGTATGTGTGTGCGTGTGTGTGTGTGTGTGTGTGTATAACAGAGAGAGAGAGAGAGAGAGAGAGAGAGAGAGAGAGAGAGAGAGAGAGAGAGAGAGAGAGTGAGAGAAAGAGAGGGGCATACACACACTGACCATCTAAAGAACCGAAAGTATTTAATCCTTTTGAACTTCCTGCTTCAAAAGCCCTTTTATACTCTGCTAGCTTCTCCTGGATGAAGATGCAACACCTTGCCAAGAAGTCACCTGTAAGGAGGACAGGGAACACAACCCTCATGTCAGACCCGCACAAACACGCTGCGTTTACAAGTCAGTTTCCTGTTCCTGGTAGCTGTGGTTATGAATGTGTGTGACTGTATTGGTGTACATACATTTGATAACTAATGAGCAATTGGATAATAGCTAATAAAACATAAATAATATCACACTTATTAAAACAAGTATAAAATGATTACAATAATTGCACATATAAAGGAAGGGCAGAGGAAGTTGGCTGCTGAACATGGCATAAAACCATTTGTAGTCTTATTAACTGCGAGTCTATTTATTTGTTATGTGTAAGGCCGCGTTCAGACATAACTTACTTTTTTTGATTGCAGTGAAAGTGCTGGCCTGGGCATTTAGAAAGTAGAAACGGTTGTTACGGTTGTTATGGGAAACAACAGGTCTCACTACGCGCTTGTGATTGGTCAACTGTCAAAATAATTGGATAATGTAGGGCGTTTTCTTCTGAGAATAATTCTCAACTAAAAAAGAAACCCAGAGCTGTTGCCTGCGCCAGTGTTTAAATGCAGGGCCCATAGCGCTTTTTAAAACACGGTCCAATCCACAGGGTTATGATGTAAAAAAGAGTTTACGTTACGAGTTACGTCTGAATGCGGCCTAAAGCCCCAGGCCTCACACTGCTAAGGCCTCATATGTATGCTCAGAGACAACGTGGAAATGGTCAACAGTGGTTTGTTTGTTTCTGGGAAAACTGTGTTGAGCTCATAGAGGCCTCAGCTCAGTATGTATGTATGTATGTAGTACAATATGTCAACACGTATAACGGCAGATAAACAAACGATGTTAAAGAATGACAAGTAAGGAGCAGGAACGAGAGGAACAGAAAACAGGGTCTATTTAAAGCTGCTGCCACTTCAGGGGATTGGAAATGAGGGAAGGGAATAAAAGATCTATTCATGGGATTGGGAGGCAGAAAGGAGAACTAACAGACTTGATATCAGTCTGGACTTAAACCCCATGGTAGAAGGAGGCTGCCGCAATCTGCCAGTTATCTGCTTAGGACCAATCAAAAGCAGGCTCGTCCTTTCACATGCTAAGGGCGACATTCGCGTCCAGTCAACTTGACTTGTTTAAGCCTGATTGATCAAAGACCCGCGGTGTCACTCCGTACATCTGTATGCAAATATCTGGTGTAAGAGAGGCCGCTTTGGGACCTGCCTTCACACACACACGCCTATGCATGAATGCACACACACACACACACACACATATATATATATATATACACACACGTACACACATATAATAGAGATAACATAACCACAAATTAAAACACAAACACACACACATATATACACACTGTCCATCACTTGGTATTCATGGTGTTGGTTGCTGATTGATCCACTTTACAAGTAACAAACAGAGAGAAACATATATCTTACTGTTGCACTGCATAGTGTTATTAGAAATCTATATTGTTTTATTGTGACGAGAGGGGGCGTCTGCAAAACCTCAGCCCCAGGGCTTAAGGGCAGGATAGTGCAGGCCTGCAGTGTAGTAATGACTTGTGTACCATGCCCACCTCTGTATACACGCTAACATGTTAGAAAGTACATCACTAAAACACCAACACACACACACATAACACTTACAAACACATGTTTACGCACAAATACCCCATAACATATACACGCCAACATGTTGTAAAGTACATCACTAAAACACCAACACACACACACACTCACACACAAATACCCCATAACATATACACGCCAACAGATCCACAAAACAAAAGTAAAACACCGGCACACACACACACACTAAGGCTCTAGCAGTGCACTCAGGGAGGCTCGGGGACAAAAGGTGCAGTGAGGTGAAAGATTGCAGGAGGAAGCGGTGCAGGGGACAAAAGGCCGGCCAGCAAGGCCTCCCGCCTGCCTGATAGCCTTATCTGATGCCCCCACCCCCTCTCATACCCCCCAGCGCCCGGTGGTTGTCTCCCCACCGTAGGCTTTGGGTGTGAAGCCTAGAAGGAAATGTCAATCAAGGGGGAGGCGGTGGGATGTCTGTGGGCAAAGGGGGGGACGGGGGGGGGGCTCATGTAGGGGAATTGAAATATAGAGGATTGGTGTGTTTTTTGACATCCCTGTTGCTATAGTGTTTGTGTTGATGAGATGCATTATGTGTATGGCATAGATACTGTATGTTGGTGTTATGTGAGCCTGTGTGCTGGTTAAAGAGACACAGGATGCCAAATACTGTACTACAGGTAGCAGTGTACTGTAGCAGCTTATGGGTGGGGCATTATTTGGCAGAGACCTTCGAGCATAGCAGATTTAACACACACAACGAAGCCAAACAGCCAACAACATTGCACTGCAACACTGCAACATTGTCGATATGCGCAACGTGATATTGCGATAACGACACTGTATCAACATATTGTGCACCCCTACCCTGAAGCAACCCAAAAGTAACATAAAGTTACATTACGTTACTGATTATAATTTGTATCTGGTAATTAGTAATTGTAATGGATTACATTTCAAAATAACCTACCGTACCTTGTGTGTCACTCAACTAACTCAACAATGTGCATAGAGAACCTTGGACAAGGTTTCAGTAACATACTTTGGTTATTCAAATCAAATTAAAAGTTCAGAGTCCTTTTGGGAGACTTCTCCAATTACCATCCAGCTAGAAATGTGACTCCAGTCCTGAGAAAGAAAGAACCTCCTGACCTACACTCAAGAATTGCTATTTTACAATGATTTTTGCTGTGGTTTTGCAAAGTTTTTGATCAAATATGAAACATTTCAGTATTTTACAAAACACAGGTTTAATTTACAGAACCTCTCTCGTCAGCACAAAAGTATTTAATACATGTTTGCTCAAATCCATCAGCACATGTGCTTTTCATCTGCACACAGATCATTCTGTCAATTTAAACATGCCGCGTGAAGCGGTGAAATACAATTCGATGTGTCTCTTATCTCATGTACTGACCCTCAGCTTACCATAGAGCCACCCCTAAATTCCATCAGTGTTTTTGGCAACTGTACACATTGCCTTCCCGTAAGTGCTTCTGACAGATAGCGTTCCGTGCAGCCAAGAGATGACATTCTACTTCCTGTTGCTGAAAGAAAATCCATTTATTTTGGACTTCCAAGTGTTGTCCTCAGCTAAAAGGTCTGGCGCATTGATTACATTCCGAGCGGTATAATACACTAAGTGCTCCAAAAGTGTGGGACCACCGCTCCAACCCACCGCCCTGCCCCACCCCCTCCCCCCTCTGCCAAACCCTGTGCCAAATGTTAAATGAAAATAGGTTAGGTACATACTTTAATCACGCGTCGTGGAGGAGATGGGGGAGGAGAAGGGGGGGGGTCGTATGCGTGCGGTAAAGGTGCAACATAAATACAAATCTGAAACTTATTTCAGAGAGGGGTAGAAAGGAGTCATTTTCACATAGAAACAATAAACCAACAGGCAGTTTTCCAGAATCTTCCATTACAGTATGATGTCATCGTCACCCTCACAGTTTATGGCATTTCCGCCACAGCTCATCCCCTAGTCCAGAGGTCTTCAAATGTCTTCAGGTGAAGGCTTGGCTCATAGGAACATTGTAATAATAATATTACTATTAATAATAGAGATACATTCCTTCTCCAGTCAGTGCCAGGTGACCAGTGACACTGGCTCCAGTCTGGAGTTGGTTCCCGGGCACTGCACAGCGGCTGCCCACTGCTCCCTTGAGGGATGGGTTAAATGCAGAGGATGTATGTGTACATGTGAAAAAAAAAAGCCATTTCAATTCGACTTATTCAACTTAACGCTTTCCTGAATTCTCACAGCCTCACAGCCGCTTTACAAAAAGGGCACAAAAGTTAACCAATTTTAATAGTTGTAGTAAAACAACACAGCAAAACAAGAAAAGAGAAACAAAAGATAAATTATATGATTCAGAAAACAAAACTGTAATTGGAGAAAGGGAGGATTTTTAGCTGTTGAAGGCTAGCTGGTAAAGATGGGTTTTGAGAGGCTACTGTAGAGGGACCCCCTAATGTTACTGCATATTAAACCGGGCTAAAAATAATGTATTACGTAGGGCTGGACAATTGACCGAAAAATCATTGAAACCAAAATTCAGGACATCTATCCAATGTAATTTTCCTGTCGTTTTAAAAAATGTTTTTAAATCCTGTTCAATTTTTGGTTAAATATGAAGACACTTGTTTTACAGATAAGCCTATTTGTCGAGACCCAGATTTGGGACACTTGAGACAATCCCAGGAACAATCAATCAATCAATAAATGAGCAGCATCTACTGAGAAACGCTGCTGTTATTAGCGCAACCACCATTTTTATAAACGGCGACAGACATATATCAAATCTACACATCACGTCATTGGCTCGCAACACGGCAGCTCAGGTGGTGTCACATAAACATTTATCAGAGCAGAACAGACTCATAATACGTCATATAGCAAGGTGGGCTTTCTAACACTGTTAATATATCTGCCCATCGTAGGACTTTCCATAGGGCTTTCCAGATAGCTCCTTATTCCTTCCAAGTTCGAAGCAGATAACTTTAGCGGAGCAGATAACCTTCATGGTAACTTCTAAGCTATAGCGTTGTCATAACAACTCTTTGAATGAGACATTCCTACGGAAACACAATTTCTGGAATAATAGTTCTAAAATATCACAGTAGACAACAATGTGTTTATTCCTTATTTATAGTTCAATTCACGTAAGTTCCCTCTTTCTAGTCGGATGAATGGAAGCATCATGGAGCAGAACTCAAACAAAAGCAAAACAAAGACCAAAAAATGTTTTCATTAATCATAATCGAGGTACAATGTTCAATTAATTGTGATTTTTAATTTAGGTCAAGTCGTTCAGCCCTAATATTGCAGCCATATTAGCATGAATTTTTGTAATGGTGTACTGGATGTATGCAATGCTACTTAAGTCATTCATGTATATTTTCAGACATATTTAAGTTTTTAGAGAAAAAAAAAACACCACAGTATAATATGGCAGGCTGCCTACTGATCACGGGCCCCATGTTGAAGATCTCTGCCCTAATCCATCTTGCACTGTGTGTCAATACGTATTAGGTGTAGTGTACACTACAGTATGTACTATACATAGTGCATTCATTTCGACTGAGGTTATAGTGTCTTAAATTGACCAGCATTTGACCACATGGTACATTACCAAAAATATCTGCAGGTTTATTTGCTCACTCAAATGTTTCATTCCGACAACAGTGATTTCTGATAAACAATAGATAATACTTTGTATACTGTAGTGTTTACCTTCAGTGTGGCCGGCGGTTTGTGTGCGCTAATGTTTTTTTTTTTATGGGCAGTTGAAAGGTTTAGGCCTCTATAACTGTCCTTGCAGGTGCTGTGATTCTAAATGATAACGTAATCGATGAAAGTGTAGCTTTGAGTGAGACCAACCTGATCTCACCAGCTCCAGTTTAGTTTCACCACAAGAATCTGTTCTTGCGGTGAAACTTCCGGGGTACATGACCTTTATCTCACCCAATCAGAATGTTTAAATCCATCTAGAGTGGCGGTTGGAAACTGAAACATGACGTTTGCTGATATCATTGTCTTGGGAAGACTGGTCGCTGATTGGCCCGATGGTTTTCTACACGGGTGACAAAGGCTTTTGCATCGAGGGGCTGCAGACCAATGCAAATAAAGGAGACCGTTTTCCATGTGCATATGTGCACACTTTCCATAGGCTCACGTGATACGTGCACACTTTCCATAGACTCACGTGATACGTGCACATAGTTTTCTGCTCTGTCCTGTAGGTCTGACACAGAGTTTGGCATCTTGTTCTAATCCAGGCTTGTGGACGGGAAGTGGGGTTGCCCAGGATGATGCCCTGGGCATGTGGGGGAGTTAGAAGGGGGGGTGGTGGGGGTTGGCCATGCAGGAAAGCTTTAGCCATAGCAGCCTGAGCCTTCATCTGCTTCCAGTCAGTTCGACCCCTGCTGGGCATGTTCTGACTCGCTGAGGGACAGGAACTGAAGTCGACATTACACTCAGCGTGAAACACTTGTGGTTAGCGTGTGCCCGTCCGTTCACGCGTGTGTGTGTGCATGTGTGTGAGTGTGTGTGTTGTCATGTACTGTATCTGTGGTACAGGTTTGTGTGCAGGCAGAGCATGTGTTTATCTCCCACACCGCTTAATCCACGTGGAACTATTGAAGCCATTTACTGTAATTAGATACTTTCATCTCTGTATTACAACAATCCTGAAAGATAAACAACAAGATAGAATACAGAAGAACCTGCCTCCAATACTGTATCTGCAGTTTAATATATGCAGCTTGCGGTGAATTGCAATTTGAATGTGGGACCAGTGATCCTCTGTCCTTCAAACCCACAAACAGTATTAGAGTTTAGATTTCCCTATGGTCCAGAGAGAGAAATTAAACTATGGAACCTCTCCTTGAAGAGGAGATACCTCCAGGCCACATTCCACCATTGTGTTTGGATGTGGACTGACTCCTCGCATATGCACACATGCACACATACAGTATACGGTAGATACTGTAGTCCTCATTGTTGTTGTTGTGGCATTGCATAGTTCTGCCGCCTGTGGCCAGATGGTGCATTACACCTTTAGCTACTTGCTAACCCTCCGTTTAAACTCATTAAAATACATTTTTGCTGGTAACGCATGGCTTATATGTTGCGTCCATAGCAATGGTTGTATAGTTTGTTTCAGCAACCTCAGTCACGCCGCCTTCCAGCGCATTAAGCAGAGCTCAAGTCTTCTTCTGCCTCGCCTAGTCGGCATTGCAACAGCCACTTGTCCTGTGTTTCTGTAAAACTCTCATTGATAGTGATTGGGTCATGTGACTTTGTCCCCCTCGCTTTTCGTTCGTGACTTGAAGAGACATCAGGCAAAATATACCTACAATGGGAGCTAAGGATAATGTTGACTGAAAGACTGACTCAAACATTTTGGGTGGGGAAATATATGAGGGGGAAACCTAGGCAACCAAAGCCTGGAATGTAAACAAGTGACCAATCCTCAAATGCAAAGCGATGGGCAGGTGGGTTTGCAGTGTGTCCGGGGCAATAAAGGCCCAGGGAAACTACTAAATAAATGCGTGGCCTCGCGCAACGCGGACGAGCGCCCGGGCTGACCCAAGTATGTACACACGGACGCCACGTTTGTGCTTTGCAATTAGCAATATTTATACTGTAACTACCATTTATATATCTATATGTGCACACATTGTTTCCAGTGAACAATAACTAGGAGATTTGTGAGCTCAGTAGGACATCCATTGCTTCAGCCATGCACAGTCACCGCGCACATAGTCTCAGCCTCTTCTGTTCATCAGCACGTCACATAACTCTGTGCTGAATGTCTGATACATATATCCCTATAAGCTCGACACGGGTCTCTCGGACTTTTGGGAAGTAATACTGTCAATAGGATTTTTCCGTAATTTACGGTGCAACGATAGCGCAGTGCTTTATTTACTTATTTAAAATGTTCAATTTACTTTACAGTAATCAGTAACCGTAATCTTACAGATTTACAGGACATGTAAACAGCCAGAGTCCTGTTGTTTAGTTTTCCTCATTGGAAGTTTAACACGACTTGGTCATTGAGTTACGTATTTGGTGGTCGTGCATGTCAATCAAAATACCTCACTTGTCATGTAGGCGGGTACTGATGCGGTTAGCCAGCGCTGTGTCCCAGACTTTACATAAGTAAAGGCTGACTCTGCCAGACTATCACACACATGTCTGCGTGGACAGAACATTTTGGAGGTACACAGACAGTCCCCGCAGACAGTATGTGTGACCATACCATACCAATGGGAGCTAAGGATATTGTTGACTGACACACCCGTAACGGACACACGCGTGACGTAAATTATGACGGAAATATGGCGGAAATGATACCAGGGCTTTAAGCGGTATTGTGTGTGTTGGTCTCATGGTACCAGGCCGGTGTGGGGGTCCGCTGCCATGTGCTGGAGCCCATCTGGCCACTAGGAGTGTGAGGCCATGGGGAAGACCTTTTCCATGCAGCCTGCTGGGTCTGGTTCCTGTCCCCCATGTCTCACGGTGTGACGGGGACCGCCTCCAGACCACTGGGTAGCTGTGTGTGCATGTACAGTATGTGTTGTGTGGAGGATGGTGTGTGTGTGTGTGTGTGTGTTGGGTGGATGTTGACTAAAAGCTAGGAAATGGACAGTGATCTCTTCTTCTCAGGTTTTCTCATGCATCCTGCTCAATATAATATAACATCAGTTGTTAATAAAGGGCCGAGCCACCGTGTTTGTGTATTTGCTGTCTGTTGTTGCTCGTTCATTCTGAACTAGAGCGCCTTATCTCCTTTGTTCCGTTGACAGGGAATGCCAGGAAGAGGAATCACGCCACATATGGCTCATGTCTTTTGTACAGTGCAAAAGGTACACTTCCTGATGTCACAAATAGCATAATTATGATTACACGTCTGACAATGACTCGGTGATGCCTCCAAGCTGCCAGCTTGTTTAATTTGTGATCTCCCTTGACTGTTATTGCCAAATTCAGAATTGACAAGACTACCTTGGTGATGTTCTAGCATGTAAATTACTTCACAGTAAATCACTGTAATTTCTTTATAGCATTTAATGAGTATTATTTAAACATCAGTGTGTGTGGGGCATAGGTCCCTATCCTGGTGTAACCAAACCTAAAAATCACTTGTGTCAACAATTGTTTAACCAATGTTAACCAATGTTAACCAATCAACTGTTTTGATCGCCTCATCTAGCTCTACCACCATTTAGAAACAAGCCTGATTTCAACGTCATCTCACTAGCTTCACCCTGATTGGTCCTCCACCTGCTGTGTAAATGCTAAAACTAAGATTTTCAAACTGTAATCTCAGCGAGAAAAATCGAGCAATAGGCAGGCGGAACCAGGCTAATATGTCTCAGCGTGGGTTAAATTCCTGAGAAGGGAGCAGTGAAGTAGGGCTAGAGAGAAAGAAACGACGCCTGTTTCCACTTATCATCTTGGATACAACAATTACAAATAATCAGACCATGATATCAGCAAATACTGCTGCAGGTTATTGTCAGGGGTTCTGACAGAACCTAAATACAGAACGCAGATCCAGTCCAGTGTATTCAAGAACCATCGGCCAAGGTTTCTCTTCATGGACAGCTCAATCTTAGCCCTAGAGGCTTTAAATAAATAAATAAAAGTTCTGGGTTCTGTAAAACCTTCCTGTGGTGGGAAAGGGGACTATGGTTTGGTCACAGATGTACAGTGTAGCAGCAGACATCTTAACTCTCCCGGAAGCTCCGGGAGACTCCCGCATTTTACCAGCGGCTACCTGACGCCCGCAAATAGTATACAATCTCCAGGAAAAGCGAAATGTCCCACAGAGCTAGAGCAGGCGGTAAGAGAGAGAAAGAGAGAGAAACATTGTCGGCTCAGGGGGGTGAGAGTGCTAATGTGGACGCACAAAGACTGGGCCTCGGGGAAGGGGGGGCGCTTGCAATGATGTCGAGGTTGAAATGTCTGTAGCAGCATGAATGCCATGTCACGGAAAGGTATGCTGTGCTGTAGGTGCCGTCAATAAAGCAAGTTAACATTTTAAAAAGCTCTCAGCCACAGTGACTCATCGAACACATTAATCCTCTCTGCTCCGGCACTTTCCTGTTACTCTAATTGTCCAAACTTTGCTTTCTGTTTAACAGTCATGTATGGCGTAGCTCACGCAATTGTGGGCTGCCATCCACCCCCTCCAATTAGTAATGTTTTTACACCACGTTGTCTGCAGTGTTTAGGCTCGCTTTAACAGCCTCTCTGCAAGTGGTAAAACAATGTCTGTAACACTGTGTCAGGTTGCCCCGGGGGTGCTACACTAGACGTAATGAAAACCAAACGCACTTTGTGGCATGCGATAATTGGCTAACTGCTAGATCAGCCGAGAATGGGATGCGTTTGTGAGGAAGTCCAAAATCGAGGTGTACTGTAGATTGGGCTTTACCATGCTATAAAAGTGGGACACACATTAGTGGATTCACGCCCACGGACACTATCCATTTCAATCTACAAAACAATGTTCATTTAATTTAATTTAAGTTAAAGATGTTGTGAGAAATGTAATTTAACCCTAGCTGGTCAGGTTAGCGAGAACCTACTCTATTAGGAATATTTTTAGAACGAATATACTAAATTTCTCATACAGTAATTTACCTTAAAGGCAGGTTTAGTCATTCTCGAGAATACTTGCTAACTTTGAGCTCAAATCAAAACAAACTTCCTTAGACACTCTGCCCCACACACTTTAAACACATTGCAAAGCCAAGGGCACTGTTGTTGTGAGACACTTTGTTTGTGTGCCTATTTATAGAGCCAGGGCTGTGTAGAAGTACCGAATTATTCTTTCAGCATACACAAGGAACGGTAAGATAGCGAAATGTGAGGAGATATTTGGTGAATTGGACAAAAAGCGTATTAGCTTGCAATTAGCTTAAATCTCTGACTACACCTAGGTTTCATTTGTAGCAGTAATTTAGAATTCAGAAATTCAGATGTAAATATGATTAGTTATTAGAGTTATTAGAGTTTTCTAATGTGTTGTGTAATACCGTATACTGTATTGATATCACACAATGCAATTTACTACTGTATTTCATTTAAACGTTCCAGTCCATTAAATGATCTGCAACGGAGACTAACTTTGAAGTTGGGTCATGCTGACCACACACACACCCATGGAGAGGGAGAGAGAGAGAAAGAGAATGATAGAGAGAACAGAGATATAGTGTGTCAGCACCATTTCCCACTTAATGGGCACAAAAGTTGCCAATTGCAGCAAAAAGGTCTTGGCAGCTGAAAGGCGTATTACATATTGATCTGTGAAGGTCAGTTCTTTGGAACAGGGGTTCGAAGACAGTTTAGGGGTCCACATAAACCGCCAAGTGACAGCAAAGTGTCAGCTGACCCCCCCCACCCCCACAACCATAAGTGGAGTGCATTAGCTCTAGTACTCCTCGCCTGGTGCCTTGGAATATGGAGCGCAGTTTTAGTTTCCATTTGTCGGCCCTAGACCAACGCACAGCGGCGTACCTTCCCGACCGCAAAGCACATATTGATCATAACTGCAGGCCCCCCTTAATAATTCTCACGCCTGCACAATGTGATGGGTCAGCAAAATAGATGTAGTTCTCTGCATTGCCACCCAGCTTTGATTATGAAATAGTGTGCTGTCACCAGCGCAGAAGCTAAGTGAACGATGGACTACCATTAGCATAAAAGCTAATAAACATATAGGATTTAAATGTAAATGCCTCTCATTTTTCGAAGATAAACAGCCACATAACGTGGGTAAGTGCTTACGCGCTGTACAATGCATGGGTTTTAGCTGGCAACACAGGCAAAGCATTATGGGAAGTGAACCAATGTGTTAAATGTGCAATCAACAGTTCCTTCTGTTAAACACAGCAATTACGCAGTCCCAAATACAGTATCTTACCTGAAGCTGATACGGGAGATCATGTAGCCTATCACAGACAGGAGGATAAAGGGTAGACTAAAAGGCTTTTATGTGTTGGATTATCTAGTGTGTGTGTGTTCGTGTGAGTGTGAGTGTGTGCGTGCGTGTGTGTGCGTGTGTGTGAGAGTGTGTGTGTGTGTGTGTGTGTGTGTGTTCGTGTGAGTGTGAGTGTGTGCGTGCAGCCTCCAGCTAGTGATTAAACACACAGCAGAGATAGTGACACTGCTTCAGGGGCAGCCCGTTAATTGACAGTGGTGAGTGACATGTCACGGCAGAAAGCAACAGGGCGTGACAAGCTATGAGATGTCAGCTGTACTTTATTAACACGCCTAATGCCCGCAGAAGATCATTTGGATGGACATTTGTACTTGTATGTATTCCTCTGTCACGCGTGACCAGTGTTGGGCAAGGTACTTACTATTTTATTACTCCTTCAAAAGTAATTATATTACTTTACTTGTTACTGGGTATTAAAAGTAATTAGTTGTGTTACTCATTACATTACCACATTACTTTCACCATCACTACCCTGCCTCTCCACTTTGGAAAAATGACAGACAACCTGTGTAGCCAGCTCATTTTAGAATTGAATCCACTTTATTGGAACATTAATTAACCTTAAGAGTCAACAATCAGCCAAAGTGAAAACATCGCAGCCTCTCAAACCAGATGATTGACAGGCTGGTTGAATTAGCCTGCCTTAAGTTTGGACCTTCAAAATTATGTATAAAAGGCAGTGGCAAGGAGAATAGGACAAATATATTTTAAGTAAAATAACGTAACGGTTCCAAAAAAGCCTGGCAGAAGATCATACATCAACTCACACAGTAGATACACGCTGCATGCAGAGAATATCACTGAGAGGGGTTCTGGAGCATTAGGCGCTAAGTTATGAGTGGGGCAACGTACGGATGATGTAAATGACTGGCAAGAGGGGAAAGCGAACGTTTAATTACAGTACGATCACGCTGTCAAACAATGCCAGCAGACGATCACCACGCGCTGCTACACTGCTTCCCCCCTTTCATGTGGAAGTTAGTGAGCTAGTTAGTGAAGTTAGTGAGCTAGTTAGTGAAGTTAGTGAGCTAGTTAGTGAAGTTAGTGAGTAGCTAGATACTGCCCAACACTGTGCGTCACTGGCTTAGACTGGGTATATAAATGGACCAACCTTCTGTTAGACGGGTGTGAAGACTGCAATGTGCTGACTCTGGCCGTCGCCATCTTTGCAGAACGTCACTCCGCCTAACACCGCCCTATTCATTATAATGGGATAAATGTATGGCTCATATATTTTTAACTGATGAACTGAAAAATGCACCCCCTGTACATTTGTCATGAATGCGAAGACTAGGTATAGAGACCAAAACCAATTTTTGGACCAGGCTGTTAACATGTTTATTTTTGTTGTAAATTCAGACATTTTACATGTAACATTGTAGGTGTTTTAAGGTACAACATACAGCTACTTCACAATAATTTGTGTTTAATAATACTTCACAGTACAGTCCTGTATGTGTTTTACTTTACAGTACAGTATATGTTACAATACAACTTTAAAGTAGAATAGGTGTATCAAGGTATAATACATTAAAGCACTGTAGATGTTTTAATACTTTAAAGTAGAGTGGGTACTCTGTTTCTCTTCATGCTCGTTTGTGGTTGGTGGGTTGGACTGATTGGCATCGCACGGACCGGGTTGGTCCGTGTGATGTTTTTCAGTTCAATTTTTCCGGCTATGGACGGGAATCTAGGGGGGTAGGGCCGAGTCCGGGTGTCCGGGGTTTTGCTTTTGCCGGCTTTGAGAGACTGAAGCTTAATAGATTTTAACCATTTCTCCATTATTTATGTTTACTGGTCGAGGATTCAGTATTGGAGGTTCTGGGAGGTGTGTCGTGG
>JAODLL010065509.1:0-7500 GCA_026546735.1 Forbesichthys agassizii
GTGTGTGTGTGTGTGTGAGAGAGAGAGAGAGAGAGAGAGAGAGAGAGAGAGAGAGAGAGAGAGAGAGAGAGATTTCATTGATTGAGAATTACAGAAAAGTTATTATTATTGTGTGAAACGATGGGTCTGGGTTTGGAGCTTAAGTTGACAAAAACTATACCTACAACAAATAGATCAAAGTAAAAGGTAGTAAAATATTCCAATCTAATCATACTGTCATGCAATTTAAACCAGACAACCTCTCCTTAGCATAGTGCAACACCACTAGCATTCAAACGTATTCACCAAAACTCAAAACTATATTGAAATAATTTTAATTCTGAAAGAAATTGCGATCTCTGCTTAGATGTTTTTGTATGGTTATCTTTTCATGATTAACTACAGCATTGATGAGCACAGGTCTGCAAATGAAATGGCAATATGAGCTTTTTATTTTGTCAAGTGTAAGCCCTCCTTGAAGTCTTCCCTTTCTCAGGGAAAGTGAGCAAAGTCACTAGCACTGAAAACTGCACAACACATATAATAAACATATAAGGTGCTGTGTAAAACTTGGATGTTTGGATGTTTGTGATTCTCAAACTATGTTTGAGAAACACATGCTACCGAGCTAGCTAGCTATCTAGGCTACCTGGCCACCCTACCAACCACATACTGTAGAGGAAGTAGACACAACAAGCACATGTTGACCAGATGATCTTACAGTATCCAGCCTGTCAGACGTGACTTCACTGTCACCAGCTCCGCTCTATAGGACCCCGTATGAGGTTCACCCTTCCCCACCCCCACTCTTCATAATTCAACACTGATGTATGGACGCCTAGCTTCTCACAGCCACCTCACACTGGATGGAAGAACAAGCATTTTGTCTGTGGTATTTCAGAGCCACACACTGAAAACATATGTGAATGTGTGAATGGAAACTAAATCTCACATGCTAGCAGAAGTGCACCTACTGTATAGCCTCGCGAGAGCTTCTGTTTGACTTTGCCTCGAGAAGCAGTCTGGAGAGCTTGGAAACCATGGTGTTTCAGGCCGGTAAACCTACTGTAGTGTGTGGCCAATTAGCGTCGTACTGTTGGCTTTGGGCATGATGTAGGTGTGACAAAGGCCACTTGACAACAACTCGACGGCAGGTCCTACAGAAGGTAACGTAGGTGAGAAAAAAACATCAGTTTTATTAGAAGTTATTAGAAGAGCAAAGGCTTTTCTCAATGGAAAAGAGTGGATTTAACAACAGGCTCTACTGGTTTAAAGGTTCAACCAATCACCTGCCAATACTTTTTTGAAAGCACCTGCCCTTCTAAAACGGAAGTCGACAATGGACGACTTCACAGAGGGATGTGGCTAACAGACACATCTGCCTGGACAATCAGTTTAACTACTCAACAGGTTGTAACTACTGTAGAGAACTAAAATAAATACAAGGCCCCTGATGCTGAAAAAGGTAGCAGGACAATGGGCAATATCACAATGACACCATGATGATGTCAGTTGCCTTCCAACCAACCAACAGCAATCTGTGACATAATACATAATGACGTAATTATGTAATAGTTAATGTTCGCCACAAATTCTTACAGAGCATGTTTACAGGGTAATACTTTTTACTGTAATGCAATCAACTGCCGACACTTCCTTAGACAGAAATATAGTTTTAAACAGTCAGTGACCTTATCCATTCACTTTACTGGGGGTCAGGGATGAATTCAAAACAAAACAACTATAGTATATTGACCATTGGAGACTTTTATTTGTTATTACATTTTATATTATCTGACAGATTTATGTCAGAACTGCAAGTGGAAAGTGAATGGGCAGGATGTGTTGCCTCAATCAGCAGCAACATGATAAGTAGTTTATGAAAAGCCACAGATTGATACTTTAACCAGGCAGTTGCTTTGTATTGACAGTAATGTAATATTGACTGCCAGAGGGGATGAGTGTGTGTCCCTATCTCTCAAGCCCGCAGGCTTGAGAGAGCTTTGGTCTAACACCCCGCTGTGGCCTCTTTCTGCCAGCAGGGATGGGAGGCTATACTCACTGGCTGTCTTAGTCTCTCTCTCTCTCTCGCTCTCGCTCTCTCTGTCAGATGTCAAGATCCTGCCTTCATCCATGTCTATCAGTGCTTTTATAAAGGAATACAGCATGGGAAGTATTTTCTTTCCGCACACAATAATACCTATTGTCTATATACTATCCTAAAGGACATTATTAGTCTTCAACAGTATACAGTGTAATTGTTTGATGACTTACTTTGCCTGGTTTGTATAGCTATTTAAGAATTGTTATATGTGACTGTTTTATCTCTTATCAGATATTTGCATCAGCACAATGGACCTTTCGCCAGAAGCGAGTTAGCCACGCCCAGGGGCTTGACTGTGTTGGACAGCTGACCATAACATGGATACATACATTTCACTCATCACTGTAACAGTAATAGGAGACATTGCAAAACATTTAAATCAAGTACCGGTATTTAGTAAGAGATTGGGAGAAAAAAAAGAGTTTAACCTATTGTTCGGTACTCTCACAGAGCAATCCTTTACATACATAAAGTCTGGGACACAGTGCTGGCTAATTGCATCAGTATCCGTCTACTTGACAAGCGAGGCATTTTGATTGACATGCAGGACAACCAACTATGAAACTCAATGACCAAGTCGGACGTTAAAGATTGTGTAAAGCAAATACAGAGATTTACTTGGAAATACTTTTATATATGTTAAAAATCCATTCCTTTAATCATGTGAAAACACTGTAAACTATGTAGTATTGTTTTGTAGAGTTAAACCGTTAAACTGTATTTCATCATTTCTCTGTTCAGGATTTTTTGGGAGTCCCAGAATCGGTGGACTATATACGTAGACGGTCCCCCAATTTGCATACCCCTCCCTGTAACACCACGACAATATAAAAGTGTAAAGAGTGTCAGCTCAGTATTTATCCTGGACCAAGCAAGTTATTAGCCTGATAAATTGACTGTCCTTCAACAGCCTACAATTCCATAGATAAATCACTCACTGTCCTTTAACAGCATACAGTATGATAGCTGTGCCTTCATTGCAGAAATAAGAACAAAATCTGGTTGAGAGTCAATGTGCATTATTTCAAAGCTACTGGTTTAAAAAATCCAATCAAACAAGGTGTAGGCTAGATTTACTTGACAATAACAGTGTCACAGCATCTGCAGGTGTCATGCCAAAAAGTGATATGCTAAAAGATGGTCTGTTAAAAAAGATTTTCTGCCCACGAGAGCATATATTATAACAAATCTAAACACAACTCATAAAGTGCAAGTCTACATTTTCCAATCAATGTTCAGCTGAGGATCTCTTTTTGGCACAACACCGTGGTATGGAGTTTATGGTAGAACATGCGGCAGATAATGCTGGTTATATTTTCACACTTTTGAAATTGTATATACTTGCCGACTTTTTTGTTAATTCAAATTTGGCTGGGTGGTTAATATTACCTTTTTTTGTGGTGTGACAAACTCAAAACACAAATGTATGTCTGCTTTACACAATCTTTAAACTTACAATGAGGAATTCACTGGAAAACTGAAAATTACAGATACATACAATACTTGTGGACTTAATACTTGCCGTGTCCACACCAGAATCTATGGTGTGGACACGGCTAAATAGGATATCATCCAATCAGGGACAAGAAGTCTATTTTGCCACAACCTTACTCACGACCAATGAGTGGAACAATATGATAGTGATATTCTTAATTCATTAAAGAATTGGTCCATTGATAGCGTTCTTAGTCCTGATACCTGTTTCCTTTTCAAGTCAAGTCAAGTTTATTTATATAGCCCTTAATCACATTGCAGTCTCAAAGGGCTGTACAACCTACATTTCACATGGAAACAAACCACACCCCCTTAACCTGCTCCTCCCCCCGGGCAAGGAAAAACTTCCAAAAAACACATGGGTGAAAAAAGGGAAGAAACCTTGGGATGGGACCACAGAGGGAGGAATCTACCCCTCCAGGACGGTTAAGATGCAATAAGTGATGGTTGGCAAACCAAATTTAGCATAAATACTATGTATGTAATAGTATTTTCACATTGTGCCACAATTAAGAACTTCCACATCGGAACGATTTCAAAGCATTTAGCAAGTTGTGAAATAAGAGTGCTCTGTCAATTGTGACATTAACAGACGCCACAGAAGTCCCAGTTCAGAGTAAGTGTCTGTCAGATGCCACTTGAGTCCCAGGTCCAAGGAAATGTCCAATAGCACTAGGCACTACCAGGACAGCTCAGGATTTTTTGGGGGACTATTATACATAGTCCCCCAATTTCTTCTCCCCCTAATGCCGCAAGGATATAAATCCAAAGAGAGCAATGTCGAATCAGTTCAGTGGTTCTCCTGCGCTATCACAAGTTAGGCTATGTCCGTCAACAGCCTAAAGTCTGATCGATATGCCATGCCGAAATAAGATCACAATGTGGGTGCAGTCATTGTGCATTGAAATCTACTCATTTAGTAGCCTAGTGTTATGGAGGTCCGTCCCAACTGGGACTTGAAACACGCTTCTACGGATTACAATATGAACACCTTAGCAAGGGAGGCAAAAGTCCAAGAGCTCTAGCATCCATCACTATAGTGTTCTTGAGGTGTGGACAGTGAGGTTTACGTAACTTACTGCATAGTTCCACCATTACACTAGCAATACCTCATGCTGCTCAAACAGGCAGTCAAATCGGTGGCAGAATGTAGTTCATTGTTCGTGTCAAGAATACAGCAGCAGCTTGGTCACAGCCCTGGGTAGGAACAGTGTTACATTTTGATAACCAGCCATGTATCTACTAAGCACATTGCTTCATGAATGAAGGTAAATTATATCATAGCACAACATCGCAGCCATCCTTGCCTGCTAAACAGCCATATACCCATAAGCTTGTATTAATTAATGAATGAAGGGTTACATAGCACGAAGCCGCATCCATTATTGCCACAGGGTTATTGGACAGACAGGTGGCTAGCTGCTAGCAAAAACACAAAGTGTATTCGGTTAAATAAGAAATGTTAAACATTCAAAAGTTAAACAAAGACATATTCTATCTTTGTTATTATCAGGGAGATAAAGTTAAATGTTTGGCATGACATGACCGATCACTGATCCAGATAAAAGCATTATTTCTCGCGGTACCAAAAACGGCAATCCGTTTCCGACAGGGGATTCAATTTCGGTATGACACGTGAGTGCGTCTTTATCAATGAGCAATGTTTAGGTTAAGTATATCAACACAACATTATTTAAGTAGCCTATTTCTAATCCGTTGACTTTTTCTGAACAATAGCTAATGTAGTTATTGATGTGCACAGTGCATCACTCTTGATAATATGCCTGTCCTGCAGACTCAAGTTGTTTATGCTATGGTAGCCTACCAGTTACTGTATCAAAAACTACATTTACATATTTGGTCATCTGCAAATTACTTACTTATGGTTTTGTGTACTGGTGATCAACATCAGTTCCTTGCCTTGTATATTTTGATGAATACTACGTAACTGGCCATGTCCTCATAGGGACGTTACCAAACAAACTGCGTGCCGTAATTTACCCAACATAAGCACATTTCTCTTAGATTCGCCTTTTTCCCCACCCTCTCCCTTTATTAGGCTTACTACTTCTCCGTGTCACATCGTTATTGCTAATTCCAAAAACAACTAGAAATACTTGGTTTTCATGGAATGGGTCCTTTAAATATAAGTTAAACAAAATTCATGGTGTTTTGTAATCGTAAAATAAACACTGAAGTAACTATAAAGATTAATAAGGTAGAAATTGAGAGAGTTCATGAAAATTGATAATAATAGATCACAAATTGTGCTGGTAATATAATGTAAATTATTTTAAATAAAAATTGTCCAAATCCATTGCAATATTATATAAAAATGTTAAACCACAAATCGCTGTTTATTTTGTACTGTTTCCTCATTCTTCCATACAATATATACTGTGTGGAGATATGGGGTAATACTTATAAAACAAATTCAAATCCCATTATTATTCTACAAAAAAGAGCCATACGTTATAGTTAATAATGTTGACTATAATTATCCAGCTAATTCATTATTTGTAAAAATGATATGCTTAAAATATAGACACTTGATGGACTTAAAAACTCTACAAGTAATGTTCAGAGTAAAAAACTTCCAGACTATATCCAAGTAGGAAGAGTAGGTATCCATGTAGGGGGGTAGTTATGTTTGAACAGATACAGACAAATGCTTGTGAGACAGTTAAAGGAGTTAAATTATAGAACAGTTGTAATAATGAAATGAAATAATGTAGTAACGTGTACGTTTAAGAAGATTTTAAAAAATGCATATTGAACGATATAAGCAATTACTAACAATGTTAGATAACAGAAAAATGTCTATTTGATTATGTTTATGTTTATGTGTGTGTGTATGAATATGTGTATTTATGAATGTATGTATGTATGTATGTACTGTATATGTGTGTATATGTATACATGGAAGTATATACAGTCAAATTTGTTTTGTTTTATTTAATTTAGTATATCGCTATACACTCTATAAGTAATAGGGTAGGAATGAGCTTAAGCTTTATTTAACTTTTTTTCTGGTCAGAATACTGAAAATTGTATAATGATTTGTTTATTATATTTCACTGGAGAATGTTATAACTGACCAGTGGGAAATAAATAAACAAACTATTTTACAGTAACCTCACATACACATCAGCCATGCAAGGCAACACTGACCACTGGGAGCAGTTCTGGTCTTGCTCGAGGACACCTCAACATTTTGTGATGAGTTAGTGGGGATTTAACCAGCAACTTCCAGATCACCTGTCACACTGCACTACCTACTTCCCCACTGTTGCCCTTACATATGTATAGACTACAGTGATAAGCAAATAATTGCCCTTCTGCAAGCCAGATGCCCTTATCTGTTTGAATGGCACTGACATAAATAGATGTTACAGTATGTCATTTTTTTGTGTTTAAGATACATGTCCATTCTGTATTAGAAATTGTGATAAACTGTATGTTTCTACACTAAAGTTAGAATGTGTGTGGTGGACTGGAGCATAACCTATACAGATGTTGATTGGCTTGGGAGAAATGTTCTTGAGAATTATTGGAAGTCAAAGGATAGCTTACAGGTTATTTTCCACTGCAAAATATTAGCATGTGATGATACATTATTAGGGCAGTTCAAAATGAGTTCAGGATTGCTTTAAGTCAAACAAGTGTGGCGTGTTATTGTGGACAGCCTGCTGTGTTTTCCACACTGATGCTTTGTGAACCAAGTCTCTTGGCCCTTGGCTATGGGGCCACATTCCCCTGATGTGAGTGTCCTTAATGTCCTGCTGGCCTGGAGCATAATGCACCGTACCCCCATCTTATACGGGGGGGCATAGACACCTATGGAAGAGAGAGAGAGAGAGAGAGAGAGAGAGAGAGAGAGAGAGAGAGAGAGAGAGAGAGAGAGAGAGAGAGATGACCATCCA
>JAODLL010065509.1:10000-17377 GCA_026546735.1 Forbesichthys agassizii
CGCACACGACCCTGCATTCCGGAGCTGAGCTGCTTACTTGTGGCAACGGAACGAAGCGGGTCAGTTTTTCTGGGAGCCATGCAGGCCTTGCTTCATTATTTTGCAAACATTGAGAAAAAACTGACTTGTGAATGTTGTTTGAATAATTTTCAATGTACAGAGATACTTTTCAAATGGCTTTGACAGTTATGCTCTACTACTATGTTCATGGCATTCTGTTCCTGAAAGATATTCCTTAAATAGCATACTAGACCATATCATTTATGATATTCAATAAATATTTTGATCAGAATGTAATGATTTATATCAGACAAATATATTGGGAATTGTATTAATTGTGAGGAATTGTACAACACTTTATTGTACAACAAAGTATTCTAAAAAGTGACTTTAATACTTAGAAATATAAATAGGAGATACAGGCTTGTATGCATATTGGCATCGTTGTGACGTTTTTTGTAGCTTGCCCGAGTAGGCTGTATCATGGCTACATAGATTTACACAGCATAGAAAATATTTAGAGGATGGTTTTATTTTGCTACTTTTACAAATAGATTATCTTATTTTTGTGAAGTCGTTTGTAAACTTGCATTTCAGAAATTGTTATAATAAAAAGTATTATTATTAATGTAATTGTATTCATGTGTTATTATTATTAGTAATATTATTATTACTATCATTATTTTTTTTTAAGTACTTTGTAGTCATTCATTGGTTACAGAGTAGTAAAGACAGGCATGCTACCCACTATATTAATAGCAGGTTCTAACATGGTTTCATGCTGGTTCTATAGGCATATGTGACAGACCGGTTCTATAGGAGGGACTGAATTCAGCCTGTTTGCCACTATACAGTATCTGTTCTTCCATCTTTACCTTTGTGTTTAATGTTGTGCTGATGGGATAATCCTCACACTCCTACCATAAAGACACCTCTATCCCCTGGCTCTTATCACACACACACACACACACACACACACACACACACACACGCACGCACACAGACGCACACACACACACATCTGAGGAACTGGGCATGTGTTTGAGGTACCAATCTCATGCTAGCAGCTGTAGCCTGGAGCCTATATGGAGATGGAGGCTACCCTGCTGCCCTGACCTTCCCACCCGCACACGGTGCACCGTTGGGGAGACAGCTGGCCAGGTTCACTCGGGTGCTGCTTCAAACACTTAAATGCACAATATCTGCACGTGCACTTAACAAAGCCAGGTTTACTGGCACGGTGGCAACGAGAAGTTAATAAAAATATCTATTTCTATCTAAGTTAATAGAAATATATAATAATAGAAAATCAGATGTACTTATTTATTCAGATTCAGAATATTTGGATTTGTCTGGATTTTAATGGCGGGCGTGTGTGCAGTGCACTAGCCTATAGGCCCCTAAATGCGTTGGAGGGCGTGTTAACGCACGTGTTGCTGTAGCGCGGCTGCTCGTGTGCTTCTTTGCAGAGATCGTGCAATCGGTAAGCAACCGTAGAAAGCTTAAAGTCGCGCGTGTGTGTGTGTGTGTGTGTGTGGGTGTGCGTGTGTGTGCGTGTGCGTGCGTGTGTCTGCATGTTTGTGTGTGAGGGGAGGGTTGTCGTGCGTGAATGCGTTAATATTTAAACGCTGCATATAGGGATTATCATTAGTCACCTCTTCACTGATCATCCGGTTTAGTGTCGCCAATTACCTATGGACTCCGGCGACTGTGAATTCGCGTGCGTGTCTGCGCGACTAATTGCGGCTCATTACACGCGCAATCGTATTTAAAAAAAGGTTCTGGACACGCACAAATACATAGGGCGTTTCAACCACCTTGAGTCTGTATTGATGTTGAGAAACAGCCTATAGCTTTATATGCGGACTGCTGACTGAGCCGCTCTCGATTTGATTGCTCCTTAATTATGTCAATAAACAAAACCAGAGGTTCCTAGCTGGTAGAGGTCGATCTGCTAGTATCTGCTGCCATCTACTTGCCAGAGTGAGAATATAGTGGATTCCAGGTTTAGCGCCTGTCTCCGCAAGACTCTCAACTCAATTATTTTAGCTGAGATTATAGTATGGAAACCGAGAATCATAGCGACCCTGCTGGCAGACCAATCAGGGTGGGTTAGAGAGATGACATTGAAGTCAAGCGTGCATGTTTAGAAATGGTAGTAGAGAAAGATCATGCAATAAACAGTTGTAGCAACACCGATTTGTTAAATGCTGTCTAATAGTTTGTAAATTAATCAGAGGTCTACGCCCAGTAGGAGGAAACAACTGTTAGCACTTCCCAATGGAGCTTTGATGGATACATTATTAAAGGGGAGATAGTTTGGTTTAGACTCAAATTGAGGGAAAAATAAGATAAGTGAAAAGCAGATAAAACAATAGCCTACAGTGAATTCAGTAGGCTTACTAGGAGTAGATAGGGGGACATCTTTCACAAGGTAGTCATGTTGGACTTGGGGATCAAGACATTTCAGCTGGAAGACCACCACCATATCCTTCCACTAGTTAAACATTGATGGCAAAACCCCGTCAAATATGTAAAAATGCTTTTTTAAATAGGCACGTAATGCACTGTTTCTTACAGTGTCGTTGATTAAGAGAATGCATTGATTTATTTATCTGTTACTATTCTTATCGTCTCTGCCAGACGTCACAATTCTCTAGGGAAAGAAACCCGTTCGCATGCCGGTCGAGCTAATGTGGCATATAGGCTTATAGTTTCCAGCTTCAAAGCAGGCAATTTCCCCATTCATATGCCTTGTCATTTCAAACCTTCCATACCTCTCCCTCCCCTCGTTTTCTCTCTCTATCTCTCTCCCTCTCCGGAGACTTTAATTAATCAAAAACTCAGCGCCTCGCCTGAGTTACAGCCCCCTGGGTTTAGTGAAACTTATTATGTCAAATAAATATGGAGATATGCCCGTTCGTTTATCAGAGAATGCACGGCTGCGAAACTGGACAACGTGGCATATAAAATACATACATTAAAATGTAAAACACGGGTTTTGATTTTATTATAATTTAGGAGGAGAGACAGGGAAAAGATGACGTCATTGACTCTAGGTTGCTTGAGGATGGATTTGTCTGGCCTGACTTTGAAACTTAACCTTCACTATCTCCCATCGGCCATCACTTTAAATTCAGAGTCGGGACAAGGAGCCCACGCACGAGGACGCACCTGTTTCTCTTTTGTGCGAATACCAGACATATCATGCCGGCATAAAATTGTATATGCATCATCTTGTTGGCAAATATGTCCCTGCAATATATTGTATGAACACCAGGGGGCACCATCAAATAACAATACCATTCAAGACTGATGACCGTCAGGATTCACAGTTTGAGGGGATCTTAACATAATCCTAAAACCAATAGCTCTTAGGGGTCATTTCAGTGGATGTTGAAGCTTTGCCATTTACGGTGTCTTAACTTATGAATATAAGGGTTAAGCCAACATGAATGGGAGAGAGACAGACAGACAGACAGACAGAGATGCAAAGACTGATGGCTTGACAGGTAGATGCAGAAAGCATACAGCTCTATGCCCATGTGTTTGTTTCCATGCCGACAAAGACGAGGGAGGCTGATATACATTAATCAGCTCCTCTGCTATGCAGCATCTCTCCACCATGTCACAGCCTGTCCTTTCAGCACGCTGTCTGCACAGCCCTGTGCCCCACATGGTCTATTGAGCCTATTGAGAGTTAGTCAATGAACATTCATCAGCGGTTAATCATTCTGCTAAAGAAAGGTGACCTTATAGGGCTTTGCAGGTGCATCTCTGCAATCACCTCTACTCTCTATATAGCCTACTTCTGTGAGTTGTGTGTATAGGTTCCATTTGTGTAAACACACAAAAAAAGTGTTTCAGAGGTTCTCCTCACCTTCATACTGATCTCCATGCCAACATTACCATGACAACATATACATACCATGACATTCAGTATAGATGTTGAGAATGTCTATAGTTAAAATTACGTTAGTGTTTTATTATATATTTTATTATTATATATAGTTAGTATTGTTAATTTAAGACTATAAAGTTGAATGTTATGAGGGGTGAGTGGCTTAGTTAGATTTTAGGGAGGTCGTTTGAATTTACAGGCAAATACTGTGCTAACTGCTAGCGTGTAGCACAACCACATTCACACAGCTTGTTCACAGGAAAATGATACTTCTTCAGCAAGCTTGTCTGTCCAGAAGGGAGCAGCACAACACATTGCCTTCCCACATGCTTCATTGCTTGCGCTGGGTGCATTTCCCACACCTGCTCCCAATCCCACCAGTCCTGTGAACCACACCCCAACACACTCCCTCTCGTAGACAGGGTCCTTTCTTTTTCAGATGGCCCATTTGGTCCTTCATAATATGCTGTTAGTGCATGTGTAATGTTCTTTATAACAGTGTCAATATAGCCAATTTGGATGATTACTTGTCATGACGTAGCAACCGTGCAACATAGTCCCGTGCTCATGCCTGCTGCTGTAACCCATTTAGCCAACCGTGCGGTTGCATTCACAACCGACAGTCACGCATGCATAGTAGCTTAGAAATATATCTGGAGAAAATGTCTCTTAAACCTTTTTATTCTTATTTTTTAATTAGATTTACATACCGCTAGTTTTAAATCGCAGATATCGCTCCCCATCTCCCCATTCATTAAACGGTTTTCCGTTAGCAAGATGGCTACCAAGTGGCCAGACTTACGTATTTTGGCTAAAGACATGCCCCACTCCGTTACCAGTGACGCGGTGTAGCGACTGACTGCACGTTAGAGAGTGGAGGTGTTGATCTGACATCCTTTCCTCTTCTTGGCAGTGGAAAATAGAGGCAGACTCATACAAAATGCCCCTTTGAGTGACAGCAGGGCCAATGGGTACCAGCAACAGGGCAGAAAAGCTGGGGAAATCTTGTGGTATCAACTGCAGTAACGGCATGTGTTGAGATATACATTATTTATTTGATAGACAACTTTGATAGCTGCTTGAGTTGATATGCTGCTCCTTTGCAGTACCATGTCTTCTGATCCCGCTTTCCACCTCTCCACCATGGGGGCTCGGGCCCTCAGACTCTGGGACGCCCTTCCCCTGCACATACGACATGCTACCACAGTAAACTCTTTCACTAAACTCCTCAAAACACATCTCTTCAAAATTGCCTATGACGTGACCATTTGAGTCACTTGACTCCCCTGCCCTCCCAAAAAGCTTGTATTATTATTGTATTTTTTTTATTTTGTATATATTTCTCAAATCTGTTTGGTGTACATTTGTTTTGTTTCTAGAATGTATATTCATGCCTTGGTCAAATGTTTATTACTATATTTCTCAGCCAAATATTTTATATCTCTGTGTTTACCTATTTGCAATGTCAGTGTTTTTTGAAAGGCGTCCTAAATAAAACAGTTTTTTATTTGTATTCTTTTTCTTCTTAACTCCTCTTAACACATGGGTCCATAGTGGGGGCAGCTGAATGGGAACCTGCCATGTCTCGTGTAATAGTGTAAGTGTAATGATTGTAATGCTGGTTTCAACCTCGAGGGCTAATCTGGGAACACATTGAGGGCGTGCCATTGAAGGAACAATGTCAGGTTAAAGTTAAACTAACGATTTTATTTTTACAGTGGCACACAAAGGGGAGTGGAGAGAGAGAGAGAGAGAGAGAGAGAGAGAGAGAGAGAGAGAGAGAGAGAGAGAGAGAGAGCAGTGGGAGGTGACATGGGACCGTGCCTGTAAGGCGGTCTGTGTTTCATCAGCATCATTAATGAGAGGTAATGTTCTGCTGCGCTCCAGTAGATGGAGGTGTGGAGAAGCAGGTGCACACACAGCTAATGGTACACACATGCACACACACCAACACACAGTCACCCAGCGCCGGTTCATCGTTCCTCGCCCCTGCGTGACTCATACGCCCTTCACATGCTCCTCGCTATAGGAACACAGATGCCCCCCCCTTCCCCCAGGGAGTTGCGGCGCGGCGGCCATTACGTGCTGTGCCGCGGGGTAGGTCAGGACCCAGGCGGGGTAAGGAACAGGAGCTCTGGGAGGGAGGGAAGGGCGTCACGTCCACACAACAAAGCCACGTCTAACCCCTGCCTAGACTCTTCCCAAGCACCCCCACCTCATTGGTACGCTGCTCGCTGCTGTCTGGTCTGTCTGGGGTTCAGCCACACTCCGCCACAGCTTTATTTCATCTGGTCTTCATTTTCCCGTACTCCTCCCCCGCTCGCATTTCCTAGTCTCTCACTCCCTTCCCCTAAACCACCCCCCCCATCTCTGTCAGACCACGAGAGACACAGATGCAGACACACAGGAAGGTGGAACACGGATGGAGAGAGGAGCTTTTGCAGGGAGGGAGGGGGAGAGAGAGAGAGAGAGGGGGAGAGAGAGAGAGAGAGAGAGGGGAGAGAGGGAGAGGGGGGGAGAGAGAGGGGGGAGAAGGAGAGAGAGAGAGAGACTGGGGCCAAGCAGACAGAGACAGAGAGTAGTAGGCGGTATCCCGCGGCACGGCAGATCGATGGCCGTGATAGGCCAGGCTCCAGCTCGTCGATAGAAGAAATGACAAGGCCCTTCCTCTCATGCTCCATAGGCGCTCTCATCTCCCTCCCAGACGCCTCTCCTGCAGACCTGCCATCTTTACTTCACAGCAGCGACAGGACATCTTCTGCATCAAGATAATTATGTGTGTGTGTGTGAGATGGTGTGTTGGCTTAATGCAGCCGTGACAGTTAGTGGTTGACATGTCTTAACACTGCAGCTCTGCAATGCAGAAGTGGACACACACACACACACACACACACACACCCACACCTGACCTTGTCTGACCTCAGTAACTGTGTGTGTGTGTGTGTGTGTGTGTGTGTGTGTGGGGAGGGGGGGGGGGAGAGCGTCTGTCAAAGAAGCTAACAGCAGACTGCTCATACATTATTCATTAAATGTATTGTGTGTGTGTGTTTCGTGGCGTTCAGGAAACCTCTCCACCACAGGAGGCACGCCCCCATGGCATGGTGTGGGAAGGCTGCTATATCCTTGCCAGGTGCCTCAATTTGCTCCAGGTGTGTCTCGTTGACCAATCAGAAACAGGAACCACAGATTAGAAGGCCAACGCATGTATGGAGGAGGTAGACTACTCTCTAATCCCGGTGGAAGTTGGTGATTCTGCGAAGTAGTTGGAAATAGGGGTGCACGATATTGAACAATTGCGATATTGATCATGAAAATTGCAATATCAATATTAATTTCGAAATTTTAAAATCACAAAGGTAATGGTAAAAAGCATTAAAATATATTCATAACATATGAAATTAACACATTTTCAACTGACATTAATATTGGACTCATACAACAACAGTAATTTATTTATCTATTTGGCCACTGATATT
>JAODLL010065520.1:0-41681 GCA_026546735.1 Forbesichthys agassizii
ATTTGGTTGCCCATATGCGCTAATTCCTGCATAAATTAATACAATATAAATAAATGTCACAATACAAAATGTTTTTGGCTGCAGAACATCTTGTGCCAACCATTGTCAAATAATAACATTCAGACAACAGGTGCAAATGCTCTGATCATTACTTATGGTGGGCAAACAGGTGAAACTTTGAACTCTGTTTTGTTGCCGTTTTCTTAAGAAACTCAGTAGATTATTTAAATCCATTAAATTGAAGGCCTTGCATGCAACACCAGAAGCTGCAAAGTGACATTCTCTAAGGGTGTGCTACTATGTCTAATGGTGAATGGGGAATTGCTGTTTGTAACAGTATGGGGACGGAAAGTCACAAATAACCTTTTGCCTCATATGACACCAGAACCAACTCGTGTTGATGCTGCCAGATGCTGTTTCAAAACTGATTGCAGAACAGACCAGTGCAAATATGCTCTCCACTGCTCTTCTTCTTGCAATATGAAATAAATGCTATTATTTATCTTTATTTGTTCATTATTCGTTGTATATTGTAAACGTTAGACACTGGTGGCACATGCGGAAGCATTTGTTCTGCCAATGTTAAATATTTCTTCACTAATTCAAACTTGCAACATACCATCATTTAAAAATGGAAAGATAGATAGTTCAAACTTTGATAAGCCAATGTGACATGTGTTCATGCAGATGGGCAATTCACCCTCCATAGTGGAATACTTATTTATAAGGGCTAATCATGTAGCCTGCATGTTAGCCAACACTTTTACAATATTATATATGCTTATATGTTTTGATTAAATGTAATTATTTCACGATCATAATGTCCTTGGCAAGCATAACATGACAAATAAGTACTATTATTAACTAGTTAGTTAATTGTCACAGTAAAAAAAATAAAACGTTTTTCTGGATGTAAGTTACTGGATCTATATTTTCTTATATTAATTTCCATAAATGAATATGAAATAAATACTGTAAATGTTTTGCAGTGTATTTTCATCCCACAAATTTTCATTTTAATTGACTGGCAGCAGTTGTTTTGCTCATTGGCCTGTTGCTTATTGAAGCCAGTTCATAGAAGAACATTCTCATAATTAGATTTTTGCATTTTTGTAGACTTTTAGTCTTTTCAACTTCATACACAAATGCATGGTGGGGGAAAAATGCTGCAGACCATTTAAGATTTAAACCTTTATTTTATTATCTTTCCTGGCTTACTATAGCACATATTATAAATGGTCTGCTTTTTTAACAGATGCTGAAGATGAAGAGTGTTTGTGTAAGTTACTTTTTTTAAGTTTCTAAAATAATTATTTGGGGGGAAAAAATTTAATCCCAGTCTCAGTATAGAGTTTCCTTGGACAATGTATCACTATACTATATGTTTCCTGGTTCAGTGGCAAAAACATACAAGGCCCTACACAAGTATGAATATCTGTATGAAGCTGAGTCTTTGAATGCAATCAATGGAGCCTCGCAGCTCAGGAATGGACCAAAGGCCTCTTGCAAGGTATTAGTCAATGCATACACTAAATTCAAATGTAACAACTAAAATGTAGAAAAACTATAATAAACTAAAATAAAAACCTCACTGGTAATGACCAAGGACTGGCTGGTTGGAAACCTTTCTAGTGTTTACAAATAAAAAGTTATTCAATTAAAATGAATACTTAAATGTGCATTACATGCCTTTCCTAACAGGTTGAGATTGAAGTGCCTCGGACTTGCAGTTTTATCATTCGCACCACTGGCTGTAGACTGAGTGAGGTGGCTGAAATGGACACAGATGGCAACCCTGTGTTCAGACCTGCCCCCAGCTCCAGTGACTTTGCCCATGATATGGAGAAGTACGTTAATATACCCTAAATATTGGAATATTATTTAAAGATACACCCCTCGGCTGTGAATTATAACCAAGAGCAAAAACACTATAGTATTACATAATATTGCATGCAAATGTGCATGCTGGCTGTATAAAGAGGTGTAGAGAAGGTGTCAGTCTATAGGAGCTCTGCGGGGGAAGGAGTAGAGAGGCGTGCACATCAGTTGGCACTCAGATGTGGTCGGGACGTATTCTCCGGGAAGGGGACGTTTTTTCATACGATTCCAGACATAAGTGAAGGAGGTTACCTTTAAGCCCATAACCCCAAGCAATCCCCACACAAGCTAAAAAACCTTTTGTGAAATTCTGTGAAATTCTGCTAGGTGCATGTGTGTCTGTGTATGGACACACAGATGTTTGGACATCTGTGTCCATGCTGAAGAAGAATCAGGTGTTTCTAAACGGACATGGCTCTGTAAATGGGAACACAAACAGTATTGTAGATCTCATCACTGATCTCATCGGAGATTCTGACTGAGGGAGCACCCTATGGGATTGAAGTGTGAGAGGTGTTTTTGTTTTGATAGAGTTGAAATACCAACAAGATTTCTCCTGAATGACTGACTATACATTTAAGAATTAAAGGGAACCTCGATTATTTTTATTTGAATAACAAACAAACACCTGCAATAAACTGCAACGGGTAACGTCCACTCCTATATTTATTAGATACTCCCTTAAAGCTGTGGTGGAGGGTGTTTATGATGTGAAACTGTATCCCGAGGAGGGAGAGTCGACAACCATCCTCAACATCAAGAGGGGCATTGTCTCCGCCCTGACTATGCCACTGTTGGAGGAGAACAAAATTAAAAACATGGTATTCATTTGTACTTTGCGACAATATGGTCACTTACAGCGGGTCAACATACAGCCACCCCTGAACCGTATACTGGTTTGTCTTTGTTCGCGCACAGCCCACAATCTACGGCAAATGCATTACCGAGTATGTCGTCAACGAGTGGCAGGACAATACCCACATCAGCCTCATCAGAGATCTGTCGAGATGTGACCAGTTTGTCCCTGTCAGAGAACACACAAGTCCCCTGGCCCTGATCTCTGGCATGGTAAGATGGACTTCCCAACTCACACAGTGTAATGTAATGTAAATCTGAACCGCAACTGTTTCTCCGAATGCAGCACTACCCTCTTGCCCAGCTGATCAGGAGCTCCCAGACCAGTGACTACAAGTTTGACAATGACAACAAGCACATGACCTCTGCTGCTTGCACGGAGAAGCACATCCTGATACCCTTCTCTCACAAGTGAGATAATGGTCTCTGATGTAGCAACCTGTTCTGTCAGGTGACGCTAACACAAGGTATATGCTCCACAATAGTAGCCAACCATGCACTCTGTGTTATCTGACCTGTAGGGGTGAATATGGAGTTACCAACATAGGCAAGCAATCTCTGACTTTTGAGGCAATTTCTGCTCACAACGACAGGGTCTTTGATTACAGTAGGCTTCGTTTTTCTTTGCTCAACATTTGTCTTTATACACAATTTCTTTTAAATGTGTTTTTATTTTGTAATTTTCAATCTATAACAATTGGTCTTTAGATGAGGCCAATGTCAAGGCTCTGCACATGGAGGCTGCAGAGGACAAATCAGTCATTCGGGATAAGGAAGCTGTCCTGGCTCTGCTCAAAGACCTGGAAAACCTCAGTGAGACTGATGGTGAGAGGAGGGCCCCCCTCTTCCACAAGCTTGTGACCACTGTCCGCGCAATGAATGCCAAGACTCTGAGCTCCACCATCACCATGGCTGTTCAGCAGTCCCCTGTTCTGACCTACCAGGTCTTAGCCCAATGTGGCACCCCAGAGTGCAGCAGTGCCACCATGAATATCATCAAGCGCTACGGTAGCTCTTCGTTGCAGCTGGACGCTGCAGTATATGCCATCGGACTGCTGTCCAACCCATCCCCCCTCCTTATCCACGACATGCTGGCCATGGCTAAATACAAACCTTCAAAGCCCATCTTGTATGCACTGAGCATTGTTGTGAAGAGGTGAGTGAACATGGCATGGCTAAGAAGAATGCAAATATCCTTCACATTATTCATTTAAGGATGTAGTATATAATACAAGGTCCAATGTTGTGATTTTATTATGGGATCTTAAATAAAATGTTTAATCCACGTTTGATTGATTATGATTGTGCAGATTTTACAAAGCCAAACAAGAGCTGATTCCTGAGATCCACTCTGTTGCTGACTTTATGACCTCCCAACTGGTTAACTGCTCCGGTGATACGGACAATACTTTTTTGACTTTGAGAGTGAGTATCTCTTTACAGTCACAACTAAACCTTATCCTATATTTAAAAAGTGGAGTCAGCAATTGTAAGATAATACACCTTTTGTAAAATCCTACAAATATATACTCACGGTCGGCTAGATGTGCATTCTGTGTGGGCGCTGAAGAAATAGCCAGATGTTTCTACACAGCCCTAGCTCTGTAAATGGAAATAATGGGATAGGGAATATAAACATAGTGGTGCAGACCACACCACACAACACTATCCCAGCTTTGGCAATGTGTGTCCAATTTTTAGGGCAGAGCTTTTGAAGATATTGGAATACTGATAAGAGAGAGGCTTGTAATTAATTTCATATGAAAGCAAAATTAAACACTTCTGGTTTTTGGATGGGCCTTACATCACCAACAACATTTTGCTGAGGAGGCTGACGTAACATCCACACAGCTAAATCTACTATCCATAGCCTGAAACAAAGTAAATTTACTTTAAAACAGTTTGTTTCAGATATACTATTGTGGCCTCAGATTGATCGTAGGTAATTGGGAATTAAAGTAACATAAACCAAATACCCATTAATCCCCATAGAGTGAAATAATATGGTGAAATCCGTGGACCTCCCCATTGATTTGCATGGAACATTGTATTGTTCTGGTCTGGGTAAAGGGTGAAAGGTCCACTCTACAGATACCTTCTGATAACTGGCTGTAATTATAAAAAAGGATTTGAACATGTAAAATATTCTAGTGGAACTTTAAATGAGATTCTTTTGTGAGTGAGTCAGAACCCCATAAATATTATGAAAATTCTTACAAGGTTACGATTTTTTGTATTATGGTAGTATTTATAACAGTTTTATGCTATTTAAACTGAAACCTAATTACTATTTTATTGAAAGCGCTCAAACAGAAAAGTAAATTGTGCACACGTATTAAGTAAGTAGTTGTCGGGAATCAAAACGCTTGAAGACCACTGCCCTAAATGTGCAATATGCAACATATTTAATAGTCTGTCATGTGGTTCTAGGTTATTGGAAACATGGCTGAAGCCATTGGTGCAGCCAGCCCTACCCTCAAGATGGCTGTGATCCAGTGTGTGAACAAGCCCACAGCTTCCCTGGCTGTACAGCAAGCTGCTATCCAGGTCTTCAGGTTGACACCCCTCCCTGAAGAGGCAAGTCCCATCATTAGGACATGAAGTCATCATTAATTAAACTGGCTATTTACACCTATAACATACTGTGATCTAGTCAAACATGCTATATGTATTACATACTGTAGTAGCACATGCTAAGTGGACCCAGGTGTGTCAATGTTTGTGTCGCACACATCTGAACCTCAACCTTATTCAACCGTAAAACACAAATGTAACCATAATATAGTTTGCATTATTGTCCTAACAAGAAACAGATAAGAAGCTTCTGCTTATTATATTATAATTCTATTTTAGTTTCAAAATACCACCGGGGAAGTCATACATAGGGGGATAATTAAACATGTTGAAATCAAACTCATGAACCAAAACGGTATTCTTTACTGTGTTCAGTGATTTTATATTATTATTATTATGGTTAATAATAATAATATAAGTTTACCATTAAATATAATATAGTTGTTGCTTTAAATATAATTAATGAATGACTAGCATCATATACGTTGAGGCTGAACCTTACTCCTGTGATTTTGAATGCTCTTTAATGGTTGTATATAATTTAATGTCTACTGTTAGGAAATACTGTATACCCAAAGCAATCTGTGTGGTAATATATAGCCCATAGTATTAATGTACACTGTATAGTTTATATATAAATGTATATTACAACCATGGTCATTTCTTTCTTTCAATTTTAAATAAGTATGTTTGTTTCTTTTTCACAGGGCAGAGAGGTTCTCATGCAGGTCCTCCTGGACAGTAATAGCCCTGTGCAGAAACGTGTTGCTGCATATCTGGTGCTTATGAAGGACCCTCAGCCAAGTGAACTGGCCCAGCTATTTGTTGCCTTGCCCAAAGAGCAAGACCAGCAGACCAAAAGCTTTGTCTTCTCACACATTACCAACATCTTGTCTTCAACTCAGCCTGAGACCGAAAGGCAAGCAATATATCTAAAGTACCACATCACCCAGCTCATCTTACAGGCTAAACCTATTGTAAATTAAAGGCAGGGTTAGTTATTCTATTTGAGTTTGAATGCTAACTTCTCTCAAATCAAATTAAAACAATATTCCTCCACAGCAGCGCCTCACACATTCAAATGCAATGTGAAGCAAAGCGTAGTATTAAGGCTTTGTTGTTGTGAGCAGTGTACGTCCTTTTGTTTATGTTCCTATTGACGGAGCCAGGGCTGTGTGGAAGTACCGGATTATTTTTTCAGCACACACAGAGAATGGTAATCTAGCGAAATTTTAGGAGATATTTGGTGAATTTGATTAAACGTGTATTATCTTAACTTGCAAAATACTGTATGCTATATGCGACTATACCATACCGGCATGTTTGTTTGTTATCTTTCATTACTTATTCATTTTTCTCTTTTTTACAGTCAAAGAGAAATAATCCGTGCTGCACTGCAGGGTAATGAGATTGGAGCTGTCATGGACCCTACTACGTTTTCCCGCAACTACAAGTTTGGCTCTCTTGAGAGCAACATGATTTTTGAGGGTACCAGCGGCTTGCCCAAAGAAGCTATGCTTGAGATGACCCTGAAGGCATTTGGCTTTGACCTTGACATGATGGAGGTACATTTTAAACTATGCCAATTTGCGCTGTCAGAGACGTGTATATATTTGTGATGGACCGTTTACTACATTTGACACCAACTGCTCTCCACACCAGATCGGTATGGATGGAAAAGGATTTGAGCCAACCATTGAAGCCCTTTTTGGAAAGGGTGGATTCTTCCCTGACAGTGCTATGAAAACAATGTACTTTATGATGGACAACAGCCCTTTTCCAGTTAATGAGCTGTTGAGTGTCATGCTTCCCACTGAGCGGAATAACAGAAAGAGAAGACAGGTATTCTGAGGAGTATTTTTCTGATCTTGTAAATTAATTACACTCATTCATAAACATTGCAGTGTGTAAATTCATATAGTTCAATAATTCCCTGCAATTATCTTAAGGCCTCCCAGAGCTTGATTAGGGAAATTGGAGAAAATATCAAGAAACTGGTAATGAAAGTGGAGGCCCACGATTATCCTGAGGCAATGGTTTACCTGAGCATTCTGGGAAATGAGCTGGGATACATGAAAACCAATGACCTGAATGAGATGGCCTATTCAGCTTCCATGATGATAGAAAACATGCTCAAAATTGTCTCCCCTGAAGTAAGCATTTATGAGTCACCATGAACAAATTAAATAAACTAGGGGAAGTATATTTTCCATATTTGTCTGTATTTACGGTATGTCTGCCAACAGGCGATTAGAGGATTAATAACCAGCACTACTGACAACAACATCTTTGCCCACTACATCTTCATGGACAACGAATTCTTCCTTCCCACCGCCATTGGTGTCCCTCTGAGGTTTGCCTTGTCTGGTACCTTCACCCCTGGCATCAAGGGCGGCCTTACCGTTGCACGTGACATGGTAAATGTCTGGAACAGTCATTTCGTTATTGAATACGGTATGCCTTGTATATAACTCCCTTCTTGTTTTGTTTTTTTACAAAGAGCAAACTCAAATTCATGCCTTCTGCTGGCATTGAGTTTGTGACTCAAGTCGGCTCCCACATCCCTGGATACGTTCATTCTGGATTGGAGATGCACACCAACCTTTTCCATGGGAGTGGAATGAATGCCCAGATCTCCACGGAGAGATACAACATCAAACTGACCATACCTGTTCCCAAGGACCCTACCAAACTCATCAGCATCACGTAAGACTAATACAACTTCTACAAATCATTGAAAGAGGCAATACATAATAATATGATGATGATGATAATAATAATAATAATAATAATAATATAATTTTAAAAAGCAGCTTAAAGTGCTTCACAGAGAGGGAATACATGCACAATCGTGCTTCCCATAAACAAACACAGAATACAGAAAAACAACATTAATAACAATGTTTAAAGGAATCAGATTAAAACATAAATTAAAGATGAATTAAGACAGATGCATAATTGTTGCTATGTCAGATTACTATTAGCAACATAAGGGGTATAAAAATGGTTAAAGGAGCTCCAATAAATGAAATTACATAATTTAATGAAAATCGTTAAAGGAATCAAAGGAAAGAAAAATAAGAGAAATTCAAAGCATATCCTTTTTGTTTCTATGCAACACCTTCTCACTCCCAACTCGTCAAAAACTGCAACTTGGTCAAGGACCTCTCTCGTCACTTTTTGAAGCGTTAGAAAGCCTTTCTCGTCAATGTCAGCACCATGCGTATAGCACCATGCTAATCCAGTGGAGGAGTGCCAGATGTTTATTCCAGTAGCAATTATTAGTTATCAGTACATGGTTATATCCCCTTGTACCCACTAACCTCAGTGTAGGAATTACCAAGACCCCCCTTGTACGCATACAAGGTTGCTAGCCTCAGATATACAGACTCTGCATGTATATTCACCAGACAACTAACAGACTTGGACTATGCTTGTTAATATGATGTTAATATGATATCTTACCTTTATACATCTACAATTCCAGAAACTCCCTCGTAGCGGTCAATGGAGCTGAGGTAAAAGCCATCCCACCTATGGTAACGGACAAGGTTGTTGTTAATGAGTGCACTCCCTTCTTTGTTGGAATGAAATACTGCGCTGCTTTGGAGTACACTGATACATTCTCTCACGAGACTGCCCCCTACTTCCCTATCACTGGAGACAGCAAGTAATCACGCATCCATAAATTGTATCAGCAAAGCTTATGTAGAAGCACTGGCATAACTGATGTATTAACTATCTCTTAACAGGATGGCTGTGGAGCTTCATTATTCTGAAGATGTCACTGAATATTCTGCCACTATTGCCTATGAATTATTGAGGGATGGCAAAGGGGACACCGTTGACGCTCTCAAGTTGATCCTCAGGGCTGAAGGTACATATTATAAAATAATATCGTCGTCAGGTGATTTGTTTGCAAGCGTTTGACGGTGACAGATCCTTCATGGTCTCCTTTGGTACCGTTAGCTGCCGAGCCGACTGAAGCCACAGCGACTATGAAGTACAACAAGAAGACGCACGTCCTCTCTACGGACATCCAGATCCCTGACATTGGTGTGGATGCCGGCTTCAGGCTGGGTGTTGATGATGGCAGCATTAATGACAAAAGAACTCATACCATCACACTTCAATTTATTAACAAGGACATCCCCCAGCTCTCCCTGATTGGTCGTGCTAAGTACGAAAGGCAATTCTCATTAGATTCAATAATTATTCTCCTTTGCAATGTTCTTACTCATTGATTCCCTTGTTGTCTGAAGTCTGGAGGCCAGGAAGGACGGTATGCTACAGGTGCAAATGCTCGTCCCTTTAATCAAGGCTGAGGCCACTCTTACAGCCAACATGAAGAATGACGAAGAACTTGTTTATGAGCTTGAGAGCAACATTTCGCTTCTTGATTCCGCATCCACGCAGAAACTCTCTGTTAAATACGGTAATATGTTTTTCAGTTACTTACATTTTCCATAGCGAGCAATGGCTTAATTCTCAACAGCTTGGTAAACGTTAAAGACAATTTTAAAATAAATACAAAAATAGATGTTCTTCACTTTTAATCCACATTCTTGTAATTACAGATAGTAGCAGAATTGAGGCCGATGTCAAGTCTGACATAAAATCTGAGGTCTTGGACATTATAGTTTGTGACCAGGTTAAGATATATGTAAACAACATTCTTGACACGCGTGTGGGAGACACCGACATGAAAGTTCGTCACATAGTCACCAAGTCTGTGGAGGTATAAAACTTCAGATTTATATTAATCTTGGCCAACAGACTATATTCAGTTTCAGATGTAGAGAGTTTATGGCAAGTTTTAATTCATCTACAGGCAACCAATAACTACCTGCAGAAGTATGCAACAGATATCCCTTACCTTCATAAAATCCGAATACCTGACATGCCTGAGATGTCAATGCCAGAAGCACTGTTCATGAATGTGTGAGTTGAACAAACTAAAACTAAAAAAATGGGTAATAATTCACTTTAATTAATCAAAATAAGTGACTTTAGTTGTTTTTTCGTCATTTTGACAGCGAGGCGAAAGCAGCTTATTATTTCAACAATGACCAATTCATCGTTTCCATCCCACTTCCTCTCGGAGGGAAGTTAACACAAAAGTCACTTGGCTTCCCACCTGCCTTGACCACCCCACACTTCTCTATGCCGGAGTTTGGCCTGGATATTTCTTCTGTGAAGATTCCCATCCCAGAGGTTATTGTTCCTGAGCAAATCACTATTTCTGTACCTCTCTTTGGCAAAGCTGAAATATCAACAATAGTGAAGAGCAACCTCTATGACTTGGAGGCCTCAATGGCTGTTGGAAAAGATGTTGGAGAGGCACCAAGCTACTCGGCCATGTTTGATGTGAAAGGAACCTCCCCACTGGACATGCTTTCTGTCCGGATGCAAGGTAATTTGTAAGGAAGGTAAAGGAAAGTGTGTGTGCATAAGGAGTATGTTAGAGTCACTGATAAAGATATATCTGATAATTGCTAATGTAATATAAAATTGATTGTATTGAAATGTATTATCCCATATACCTGGTATATACACAATGCAGCAAAGGCAGTATTTTCTAGAATGAAAAAATAATATTGTGCATTACTTATATAGCAATACTTGATGTATTGGAATATAAAAATATTCTCAAAAAGAAAAACGGTTTTATAGCAAATTCCAAATGATATTTAAAATGTAAATGTTTTTATTTTTTATTTGATTGAAATAGGTTCTGGAGTGCTGTCTACCTCTGATCATATCAAAGCCCACTTGACAAGCTCTTTAGTCCATGAATTCATTAATGTCCACATTAACATCCTTGAAGATGCAACTGTTACAGATGGAATCAAATTAAGATCGACTAGCAGGATGGAAGCTACAAGCCCCATTGATTTCAATATTTCTCTTGAGCACACTGGAATAGCTGGCATTAACAGTGAAGAAATATCTGCAGAGAGCAAATTTGAGGGAATACTCAAAGTTGGACCCATTAGTGACAAAACCATTTTCACTCAATCTTTTAACATATTCCCATTTAGACCAGCAGCAAAAATGGATTCTAATCTCATAATTGACTCTACTATTTTTAAGGGCAAACACAATATAGCAGCAACCTTTCTTAATGGAGACATTAGTATTCTAACTAACAGCAATACTTTTGATATGTTGACCCAAACAGCTGAGTTTTCATTGAAGGAACAGAAATTGTCCCTGAAATGTGACACAAACGGTCTTGGATTTGGAACGAAGTTCAACAATGAGGCTGAATTCACTGCTGGTGCAGGTGTGGTCCTCCTAAAGATGGAGACCAGCGCCGACCAGTTTGAAAACCGTGTATATTCTCTATTTACTGCTTCTCTTGATGACAATGGTCTGGCTTTTAACAGTGATGCCACAGTGAATCTTCTTGAAAATCAGGCTACTCACAAAGCCACTCTGAGAATGAACAAAGACGGTTTGGTCACAAGCGGAACAAATTCCCTCCAGAGTCCCCTGACATTTAGCAACGCCTTTAAAGCTGGACTAGATGCCTCCAGTGCTACCCTGACCATTAAAAACAATGCTGCACTGCTTGACATCAGTGTTGATAATACCAACAGTCTGACCATCACTCTTTCTAGCTTAGACTTCAGCTCAAAGACCAGTGTTGGTGATGACACATCCTACACTCATGACATTGGTATTGCTTTGAAACCTTACACCGTTTCTGCAAATATGAACACCAATTTGAAAGTGCTTGATGCCAATGTCAATAATCAAGCTCAACTGGAGGCAGAGCTCTACAAAGTCCATCTGACTGGTAGCGTGAAAACCATATATGCTGCTGAAGAGATCAAGCACACTTATGATATCAAGTATGCTGACATGACAGTCGCTGCTAAGTGTAGCACCACTGGAAAAGTGTTTGGAACTCACATGAGCCACAATGCTGAGGTTGAAGTAGTGGGTCTTGCTGCAATATTCTCTAACGATGCACGCTTCAACTCCCAGCTAATGCGCTTTGACCATACCATTCGGGCCAGCATTGTTCCTTTTGACTTCAATCTTGATGCAATCTTCAATGCTGATGGTGACCTGATGCTGTATGGAAAGCAAAGTGCTCAGCTCTATAGCAAGTTCCTCCTTAAAGCTCAACCCCTTGCACTTGCCAGCTCACATGAATACAGAGCATCAGTGACCCAGCAGTTCAACAACGGAGCATCCATGGAGACCACTATAGACCACAAGGTGGATACATTACTATCTCCACAGGAGCAGCAGACCAATCTTAGGATAACATCTAAGATAAATGGACATGGTTTCAATCAGGACTTTAGTGTGTACAACACTCCAGAGAGAATTGGATTGGAAGTTTCTGGAGCTATGCTAACAAACATGCTAAACACAGCATCTACAGAGAACCAGGAGTTCTCTATATCTGGTTTCTTCAAGTATGATAAGAATACAAACAGTCACATGATTCAATTGCCACTGATTGAAAATGTGCCCACTTTCTTGGAGATAATCAAAATAACTGTTGTGAGCATTGCAGAAGCACTGCAAAACATAATCAACAATGAACAGGTCAGAGCTAAACTTGAGGCCCTTCCTAAGCTGGTGAGTGACTTTTTTGCTCCACTAAATATTAAAAGCAGAGCTGTTCAACTGAAGCAATATGTAACTAGTTTTACTCAACAATATACCATCTCAATGAAGGACCTGGAAGACTGCATGACTATTTTAAACACTGCAGTTGAGAAGTTGTTTGCTGAACTAGAAACCTGTGTTGATACTCTAAAAGAAATAATTGTTAGCAGCCCTCTGTTTGATGCCTTCATTCAGAAGGTTCAAGAAGGAATGGAGGCCTTTAATGAAAGCGATGTTTCAGTGATTGTTGCAGAGCTGAAGAGTTTTCTTTTAAAAATCAAATTTAAAGATCTGGTTGAGCTTCCACAAGACATTATTAGCATTTTAACTGTATATGTTACGGAGTTTAGCCAGGATTTCAAAATAATAGATAAAATAAATGCATTCTGTTCTAAGATTAGGGAAATAATTACCTATTTGGAAATTGCTGAGAAGATTGAGTTCATAGTTGAAATTATTGCAGCAGCTGTCAATACATTCATTGATAGAATAAAGAAAATAATTTATGCTTTCACTATTCAAGTGAAAACCATGGAAATCCCTACTAAATGTATGCAAGTCTTGGAAAATGCTATCAACTACATAAAAGCAACTGAAGTTAAGGATATGCTTGAACATCTCAACGACTATCTTAACACATTGATCGAGCAGAGTAGGTCCTTGGATTACAATTGGTTTGTGGAGAAAGTCAATCAAAATATTGCTATAGGCACAATGCGTGTGAATAAGCTGATACAGGCTCTTGAGATTCCCGAAAACCTTAATACCATTATAAACGTTATCAATATGTTATTGGAGTACATTGGAAAGGACTTTGGCAGACACATGACAGTTTCTATGTTTATTGAAAATGTGAAGGATGTGTTTGACTTTGTTGTGCTTGACCTTGTGCTTCAAGACCTTAAAACATTTGCTGATATTGTAAAACATGAAATTTCTATAATTGATATCAGATCTGAAATTACATTTTACTTAAGACAAATAAGCAAGTACTATATCAAAATAATTACAGGGATCAATAACCTCTTTACTTATGTGGATGATGTCATTGATATTCTAATTTCTGACGTTGAGATAATCAGTGAAATAAAACAGATCATTAAGGGGCTCATGACAGCATTAAAGACAGCTGAGCTAAACACACCATATTTTACATTCCCATTGACTGACATTGTCATACCCTCGGTGAAGTTCAGTATGGACAAATTACATGAGATTAATATCCCAACACAGATAGACATTCCTGAGTTCAAAATTATGGGTTTCTACACCGTACCAGCTGTCACCATATCAGCTGATGTCATCAGGCAGAGAATCATTGAGCTAATTAACTTCATTGTCAGCTTTGATTATGTACCTGCTATGGAAAATCCCTTTGGCGACCTGAAATTGAACTACCTTCCTTATATGCCTGATATAACGTTCCCTGAGATCAACTTTAGGATCAGAGCACCTGTCATCCCCAAGATCCCTGTAGAAAAGCTTGTTAAGACTCTTCGGATCCCTGAAATAAGGTTGCCAACTATCTCTAGTGAGATTATGGTTCCATGCTTTGGCAAACTGTATGGAGAGATTCAATTCAAAACTCCTATCTATAGCATCAAGACATCTGCTGAGTTACAGAACTCTACTGAAAATGCAATGAATCCTCTGCTCGTTGGCTTTTTTAGTTCTGAAGCCACCGCTCCTTTTTTTGAAGCACTTAATTACAAACTGAACTCTACAGCTCACATTGCATTCCCGAAAATGAAACGTGCCATCATTAAAGAGACAGTGCATTTCTTTCAGCCTGCTCTTGAAGTTGACCATCAGGCATCTGTAACTCTATATGGTCCACCCAGCCCATCAGCCCAGGCCACATCCCGGACTATAGCGACTGTCACTACTGCACCTTACACTGCTAATGTTGTAAACAATGCAGCTATTGCTATAGCTGGAGGAATTACTGCCTCTATGGATACAACTTACAATCATGTGGTCACTTTGCCAATTATTGAATTCACCAGTGAAACAAATCTAGTCCGGAAAGCATACGCTAAATTGGATGGTACCACCTTCACACTAACAGTTGGTACTGAAGGCACAAATTAATGTATATACTCTTGATCTTGTTATTATCAAAATAAATCTATTTGAGGTGATTTCTAAAGTAGATATGGACTTTTTTAACAGTGTCACTGTGTCCATCATACAGTTGGCAATAGATGTGGTGTTGAACTCTTTTAACAATGCTATTTCAGATTTTCTGCCGGCTTCTGATGAAGTCAAGACCTATGTAAGTCAGTCATGGGAGGATTGAGTTTGACCTTCCTTTCAAAGATTGACCATTGCAGACTAAAATATGAAACACTGTTTTTAAAAACATAATTAGATGAAATACATACATTTAAAAAGGTTTTAGAACATTAACTTAATTCAAATATCGCATCTTTTTAATGTTACACGTTACTTTATGTTTTGAATGTACATGACTTATTCTGTAAGAAGACTGAAAATGAAATGCTCTGTCAGAAAGCTGACTACTTCCCTTTGTTTTTCATTTTTAGCAAGAGACAGGATCAATAAAGTGCATTTATTCAGTACTTCTGGTTGTGAGATCCTTTTTTTTTTACATTGTGCTGCCCACTTATATGTGTGCAGTTACAGTTGATCATACGGTCTCGCCAGCCGGCAGCCTGCACATATAATTTACTACGGTAAATGATATATGCAGGCAGAGTTTTAAAATTGTAATTATACCACTAACGATTTCGTCGCATCTCGTTTCGTCAATGAAAATACATCATAAATTTAGTCCTAATTTTTATTATCAGTGATCTATTTTCGTCTCGTTAACGTCTCGTTTCAAAGGTTTAACTAAATGAACACTGCTTTGTAGTACTACCTAGTACTTTGTCAAACTTTTGAGTATGTTTTCATTTTAAAGTACTTCCCAGTTTTTAAACTTGTCTCCACCTTTCAGTGAACATTTTTAGTGAGCAATTACCAGTTATACTTTTACTGGTTGCATTTGATACAGTATATTAAAGTCACACTTTGGTTAAATCTATATGACTTTAAGGCTCTAGAAAGCAACTGTATACTTTAAAGACATGCACACACAAACATTAACGTGTTATTGAGACACAGTTATATGAAAGGAGATAGAAGCGGTCTTAAAAACACATAAATAAAAGGTGGTAATGTCATCCCAGTTAGGCTTTAAAAACAATCAAGTAAGATGTATTGAGTTCTACATGACAGCTGGCCCACTTCAAACCATTTTTTATGCTTATCTTTCTTTTTATCTTAAGCAGTTTGAACAGGACTCTGGCCTGATACAGGAGTAGATGTAGTGACTCATAGCGCAAAGCTTTGTCACATCTCCTGGCATAGGCTGACTGCAGTAACCACCACTGAGCATGCTGGTACTTTAATTAATTTCATAGATGTAACTAATTAATATTGATTAATTTTTTGATTTATTGATTGTATGTGCTCCCTACAAAACAATATTACAAAATAATGTGAGTCCATACCAAAGATTAAGAAGAAAAATTGTTTTAAATTTAATTATGGAAAAATATAATGTGTCTGCGATATCTCCTCAAGCTCCGGTATAGCTGTCCATTCTGTGTGCACGCTGGAAAAAAATATCTCGTGTTTCTACACAGCTCTGACTCTATAAATGAACGCAAACATAGTAGTGCAGACAACACCACACATCACTCTCCCGGGTCTTAGCAATGCAGGTACCTGTTCAACTAAAGGGGTGGAGCTTCTAAGGGAGCACCCTATAGCACTGAAGTACATTTTTGTTTTGATCCAGTTTAAATATCAACAATCTTTCTCCAGAATAACTGACCCCACCTTTAAGTTCAATTATATGAACCATGAATTTACAACACATTATTGTAGGCTAGAGTTCACCTGCCATTCTCGGTTTAGAACCCTTCGCTCCAGAGTAAATTACACATTCCTTAAGTTGCATGGTGTAGTGTTATTATGCCATACACAACATTTTGATGGCTTTTTCTGAATGTGATAAAATTATCTTTTATCTTCAATCAATATATATTGCTATTCCCCTGAATAGTGTCACCGACTTTAAGTAGGGGAAAGGTTAGCCAAACCAGTAGTAGTGGCTAACCTTTCCCTTAGGAAATTAGCCTATGTTGTTTGGCCTATATGTCCAATACACATGCTACATCCATACAATGTTTTAGCAATAACAGTATACTGTAAAAACTAAAACATAATAAACTCTAAAGTAATTTATATAATGTATTCACAGTTCATGTAATAAATAGGCTAATGTAATGAACAATTCAATATACACATGTTATAGGTACTGTAACATATACAACAGTAGCTGCCTGTCATCAAAATATATGTAACACTTAAGCCATGACTGAGATAATCAGAAGCTAATCAGATTCGAGCATTTCGACATACATATGTTGTGTTGTTCATTTAAACCTACAGTAATTTAAAGCTAATAATACATATAACAATGTATATATACACACAGTAAATCATTGATTTGTTTTGGTAAAAACAATATTGTTAGCTAATCTAATTTTTAATTTAGAAAGTTGCAAAACACCATGTTTTTTATCTTTGAATTGTATATTAGTCTTAGATTAGTATTATTCATGTGCAATTGTGTATGTTCCATTTTTAGACTGTGTTGATATTTTTTACACCTTTTTCAGTATCACTAGCATTAGTAAACACATTATTTACTGTGTGTTGTATATATTTTTTATCAAATTGTAAAGCATTATTTCTGGAATTAACAGAAATTAGATTAGACATCAATATTAGTCAGTAATAATACCTCACATTAATATAAGGTCTCAAAAACATAATCAATCATGAAAGATAATTTAATGTAATCACTCCCATTCCACCCAATGCTGAGAAGACAGTCTTTGGTTTGTGAACAATTTTACCTTTGGCCTGCCACAAGGACTGATTAGACTTTGGAACCAGTGTATCACATTTACAACTTTGAGTGATCACATACAGTAAGATGGAAAAACTATAAAAGCCAGTAAAGACAAGCACAAAGATTAGTCTTCGTGGAAAGAGGAGGACTCTCCTATCTTAACGGTTTACAGAGCTTCTTTAAACCCATCATGGGGGGTATCAAGCTCTGTCTTTTGCTGTTGCTGGGCACCTACACACTAGCCCGTAAGTACTGATACCTCTACGGACAAATAAACATGCGATAACCTGAACAAAATACATGTTATGATTTTAAATTAAATAATATTAAAGATGTTTGTATATTTATATTCTATATGTGTAAAATAATGTGATTTGTAGTTATTTATTTAATATTTAATTTTTTTCCAGAAAACTGTTAATTGTTCAATAATTCTCACTGGCAAATTATATTTTTCTAAATGAAATATTTTACTATTTTAATGAATATTTCCTGTATTACTGCATCCAAATAATAATAATATTAATAACAATAATAATAATAATAATAATAATAATAATAATAATAATAATTAGAAAGAGGCAACAATATTAAGATTGTTTATAGAATATTTAGAAAATGGTATATATTTAGAAAACATTTGTTTAAACATTTAAACTTAATCATTATTTACAGAGCCAGCTGTGGAAAATGTTGATGGTCAATCTCCACTATGTTTATGTAAGTAACATAGCTTTTTATTATATTTTTAGCAGTCATCCAAAATCACCATTAATTCCAATTGAATTATAGATTATTTGTAGTTTTTAATTGTCTTGAAAAAACTAATTGAGAAATGTTTCAGATCCAAAGCTACATTTCAGTTTTGCATCATTGGTTGAACCTTTGAACTGATACTGACTGATGTGTCACCCTGCCCTATCAAGCTGCTGCTTGTTCCTCTGCCAACAATATTTTATACATTTCTAGCTATTTAACTTCTTTTCCCATTACAATCATTAAACTAATCAATAAAAAAGTCTAATATTTAACACGTTGCTATTTTTCAGTGGCCAAAAGGTTTAAGAATTTCAAAAGGTTTGTGTACGACTATGAAGCTGAGACCCTCAATGGAGTTCATGGAGCGACAAAGAACGGCCCCAAACTGTTCTGCAAGGTATAGGTCTTAGCCCAGAGCATTGCCGCCAGCACTAGAAACAGCTTCTGTAAATGATTAAAAGGTCAGCTTTGACATATTTTATCTGTTCAGGTTGAGATTGACGTCCCACAGACCTGTAGTTTCATCCTCCGCACAACAGAGTGCTCGCTGAGCGAGGTTGTCGGTATAAAGGCAGATGACACGCCAGAGTTCAGTCCTGTTGCGGGTGCTGAGGCTTTCAAAGCTGCAATGGCAAGGTGTGATACTTCATCACTGATTCTGAATCTGAACACTTAATGCTATAATTTAAGATAACCACAATTTTTTAAGTCCAGTTAAATAATCAGTAGATCTTCAAATCACTATCTTTAAAAATGATTAAATTCAAAACAAAATAATGTTCCCTTAAATGTCCCAGACTAACTTTCATGGCACTTGAAATCTCTAAATCTCTATTTAACCAAAGCAAGGCAAGAAAAACAAGGCAAAAGGAATTGTCATGAAAGGAAAAGTGATAGGAAATCCAGCAGCTGGCAAGGGATGGGATACATGACCATTGGCCATTTGTAAATTATGACCTTCCCTTCCTCATAGGAACCCCCTAAATATCGTGGTTGAGGGACAAACGGACGTCAAACTTTTCCCAAAAGAGGATGAACCCACCAACATCCTGAACATCAAGAGGGGAATAGTCTCTGCCCTTATCGTGCCTGTAATGGAGGAGGATAGGAACAGAGAGATGGTATGGAAAGATTCTTTAGAAGGTTCTAGTTTCGTGTAATTGTATACTATTAAGGCAACACATACTCATCAGTCAGTTCAATCCCTAGTCCCCATGCAAAGATAAACAAGTTGTGTAATGAAGATAAGCTGGCCCAGTCATAGCTGGTAAATAATATAACATCATGTTCTCAAATTCGCCATAGTCAGCTGCAGGACAAAGTCCTAGATAAGTTTATCGTCGCAGTGGCACATCACCTGTGCTTTCATAAGCCTTAATCTTTTTCCTCAAAGATAATATGAATGACATTGAGTTGTGACTAAAATTGCTTTGACACGAATAGGAGGTCAGATATTAATGTTCAATGTAATTATTTTAATTAGTTTTGTAATATTATCCTATAATTGTCTAACCATTATCAATGTATTGTCCCATTTGTGGAAGATAGAGAGAGACAAAAACGGACCAATCAAACCACAGATGAGTATATGCGACCACTATGTAAAGGTGTCCATTTACTCAATATCACGTCCTTATATCAAATTCAGGCTACTGTGCATGGAGTTTGTGCTACAGAATTCACCGTCAACTCCAGAGAGGACATTGCCACTGATGTAACCGTCTCCCGTGAACTGTCCCGTTGTGATGGCTTCAGTGCCCGGAGAGAAAATACCAGTCCCCTGGCCCTGATCTCTGGCATGGTAAGATCAATGGATGATTTTATAATGGCTGCCACAAGTTCAGATGAACTACCATATACCTTTATTCACAAGGCGCTTGTCATGCTACAACTGAACAGCTTCATTAACATCATTCATTATTATTTGTTATCATTCAACGTGTGCATGTCATCTTATGGCATTAGAATTATCCATTGTCCAAGATGATTAGCAGCACCCAGACATGCAACTACAAGTTTGACAACCAAAGGAAGCACATGACCAGCGGAATCTGCAATGAGAAGCACTTCTTCCTCCCTTTATCCAACCAGTACGTGTGTACAGTACATGCATATAATACGTTTACAGTATCTCATGCCATTGACCCAAAGAACTTACTTGGTAATTGTGTAGACTACAAGTCGCGGCTACTGTTGTTACATTTGATACTCTGACTTGTATTGTTAAAAGAATGATTGGCAGGTAGTGTCTTAGTAGTGATTAGCTTATGTTTTCTGTTGTCCTGTAACTACAAACAGGGATGAGTATGGGGTTTCTACTCTGGTGAAGCAGACCTTGACTCTAAGGGAGCACAGCAAGATCAATGATAGAGTATTTGACAACAGTGAGTATTAGACCATAATACAACACAATCATATGTAACATACCCGTATGTTAAATATGCAACACGTCAACATTTCGTTTTTGCAATTCTCTTATCTTTTTTGAAGACGAAGCAAACCTCAAGTTCTTGCCTATGGAGGTTGCGGAGGACAAATCCCCCATCCAGACCAAGGATGCTGTAATGGCTGCCATGACAGAGCTGAGCACCATGGCCCAGAACGACCAAGGCCACCATCGTGCCAGCACCTTTCAGAGGTTGGTGTCTGAGCTCCGCGTCCTGAAGGCCGATGTCCTGAACCCAACAGCTCTTGAAATGCTGGACATCTCCAAGGCCCTGACATGGCAGGCTCTTGCCCAGTGTGGCACACCAGAATGCACCAGTGCCATCATGGCTGTGCTGAGGTCCTTCGACCAAGACGCCATGGAGGTTGACGCCACTGTCTACGCCCTGGGAATGATGGCCCGGCCTTCCCGTCTCCTTGTCAAGGACATGCTAGCAATGGCTCAGTACAAGCAGAGCAAATCCATCATGTTTGCCCTGAGCAATGTTGTCAGGAAGTAAGTGAATAATGAATCGATCTGCTTACGTCTTGAAAAGGAAAATGCCACACACTTTTGACATTATTATTTGGTTGTTTGTGTCTTGCCAGGTTATACCAGGCGGAGGGCGTCACCCCTGAGATCACTGCCGCATCTGAGTTCTTGATTTCCATTTTGGGCACAAACTGTGCAGGAGAGAAGGATATGACCTACCTTACCCTGAGGGTAGATGACTGTTCTGAAATCAGTTCCTAATACACTCTAAAGTACAACACTTAAGGTAGGCTCTTCATATCCTATTTGTTCCACTCCAGGTAATTGGCAACATTGGAGATGCAATGGACGCTGCAGATCCTACTGTAAAGGCTATCCTTCTGAAGTGCATGAGACAGCCTACAACTACGCTGTCTGTCCAGCTGACTGCCATCCAGGCTTTCAGGCGCATGACTATCAGCGATGAGGTAAATCATTCAAAACCAATGTGCAACAAATTCATTTAACACCACGTTTGCAGGACACTGATGCACGTATTTGTCTGTTCCTATTCAGGTGCGCTCTAATCTCCAGCGGGTCAGCCAGTATGCTAAAGGAGCTGTTCAGAAGCGACTGGCGGCCTATTTGATGCTTATGAGGAATCCTGTGGACAGTGACATCGAGCTGGTGATGAAGATCCTGAAGCAGGAGCCAAATGCGCAGGTCAAGGCTTTTGTGACTTCACATGTTTACAACATAATCTCCTCCACTGACCCTGAGACCAGAAAGTAAGTACATTGAATCACAAAATAGTAGAGACATATTGAAAATTACACTCACTTAATAAACAGTGGTTGGCTATTAGATGATGTTAGCATTACTTATTTTGAACATGTTCCTATCAGACTTGGTGAGAAGATACTGGAAGCCTTCCAGAGTGATGTGAACACACACACAGAATATACCAACATGTCCCGCAATTACAAACTGGGATTTTCACGTGAGAACATGCAGGCCAGCATTCTAGGCAACATCATCTTTGACTCCAGCAGCCAGTTGCCCAGAGAGGCCATGCTAGAGACGACCCTGAATGCCTTTGGCTACAACATTGATATGTTGGAGGTATGGCAGTATAATATCATAATAAATTACAGCTAATTAATTTTGCTCGTTGATTGATACGTAAGGTTTAACAGAAGAAATGTATGTGGATATACATTCATTGGTAACTATACTGTGCATCACCTCCATTGTACAGCAAGTCAAGTGTTTCGTATTTCATCACACCCTGTTTCTGAAACTACGTACATATTATATTGGTCTGTAGGTCGGCATGGAAGGAAGGGGATTTGAGCCTACCATCGAGGCTCTCTTTGGAAAGGATGGGTTTTTCCCAGACACTGTTTCCAAGGCTCTGTACTGGTCTGAGGATAAAATGCCCAGTCAGATCAATGAAGCTCTGAAAAAATGGACTGCTCCTCTGAGAACAGCTGGACAGCAACAGGTATTGTATAATGTATTTTTTTGTTTGTAAATTGTCTGTTTTCCAATATATATATATTTGTCATAAATATCTGCAAATGGTGTCACAACTGATTAATTAATTAAACTGCTTCCTAGGTGCCTGAGAATCTTGTAAAGGAAATTCTTAATAACGTCAACAAGCTGGCAAAGGTTCTTCAGACTCAAGAGTCTCCAGAAGCAATGGCCTACCTTAGAATTTTGGGAAATGAACTTGGCTACATCAAGGGCAGTGAACTGAATGGCATTGCTGAGTATGCAGTAATGTATGCTGAGATTTTCCAGGCCATTATACCAATAGAGGTACTACTCCTTGTCAAATGCATGTTTTCCAAACATTGAACATTACTTTGATTCATTGGACATTCAACTATGATGTTTATTCTCTTTTGTAGGCTATGAAGAGAATGGTGTCTAATGTCGACAATGAACTCTTTGCCCATTACATCTTCATGGATAACAAATTCAGCTTGCCAACAGCATCTGGCCTCCCTCTAAAGTTTGCACTCTCTGGCACCTTTGCCCCTGGCATGAAGGGCGGCCTACAGTTTGCACCAAACATGGTAAATATCCCCTTTAATCCTCGATATATACATTTCTTCCAATACCTGTCGCAGTGACATGTTGTTGTTGCCTGTTTTAAAACTGATGCCATGACCTTTTATCTATTTGTACAGAAGGAATTATCCTTTATGCCTTCTGTGGGAATTGATTTTGTGACCAAAATGGGAGTCCGCGTGCCTGAGTTTGTGGCCTCTGCTGTTGAGATGCACACCATCATGTATCACGAGAGCGCTCTGAAAGCAAAGATCAGCATGGAACAGGGCCAGCTCAAGCTGTCTATTCCTGCTCCACAGGGTACCACCCAGCTCTTCAGAATCAGGTGCCAAATATTTTCACAATATATTAATCTACACATTTATAGCCTAACATTATTATTATTATAATTATCATAAAATTATTTAGATTTTTTTTCTTATATTGTTTTTTTTTTGCCAGCAAAATAAATAAAACTACTAACTGAGCTGTGTAAAAACTCAAGAGATTTGTTCAAAAATAAATTAAACAATAAAATGTATGGGACAAGATGACCAACAGTGGCCACCAATTATCACATTAAAGAGTTCGCTTTTTGCATTAGTCTGCCACCCAGTGGCTATGGCTTTATAATACATTGCACACTACCTCTTTAATAGCTGTTAAAAGTTCTGTTGGGGCAGAAAACCTAATTTTGCTCTGCTTTTCTTTTTTTTTATAGCAATATAATACTCTCTAAGGGTGCTGGCCAGGCCAATCTGATCCCACCCAGGAACGATAAAGGCTTGACAAGTGTTGTGAAATGCAAGCGCCTGTTCTCTGGAGTGAAGTACTGTACCTCCGCCAGTTTCTCTACAGATGTTGCTCCTCACTTCCCGCTCAACGGAGAGATGTATGTTAAAGCATGAAGGCACCATGTGTGGATTTGAATAACATCTACACCTTTTAATGTATATGTTTACTTGGTTTGGATCTTTAGGTTTTCTGTGGCTATCCAGGGCACTGGAGAGGTCACTGAGTATACTGCCACTGTCGCCTACAAACTCCTCAACGAGGGCAAAGATGGACGCCAGAAGGTTGATTCTCTTAAGTTCATCCTAAATGCAGAGGGTATGAGCACTTAATTCTAGCTATATACTGTGCTTTAGTATACTGTATACTGTATAATGCTGTCTGTGTGTCATAGCCATGCTTATATTTTGTTACATCAGTTAATCCTTCAGGGATACACTTACTTTGTGGCTATAGGTGCAGACACCAGTGAAGCTACAGCCACCATGAAATATAACAGGAACAGGAATGTCTTCACCACAAGTGTTCAGATCCCTGATTTTGACGTTGAGGCTGGCATCAAGGTGGCCATGACAGATAGCAACAGTAGAGGAAAATCTGTTACCCTTGACATCACCAACAAGAACATCCCTCAATTGTCCCTCATCGGCCGTGGCAAGTAAGTATGAACACATTATTGCGTACATACTTGAAGGCTTATTACTTAATATCATTTTTTTGTAAATTGTTCGGTTACATAACAGTTTTGTTCATCGCAGGTTTCCGTCCAATGCTGATGTCATGCTGCAGGTCCAGCTCTTAGTTCCATCTCTCAAGACTGACGCTGCTATCACTGCCACCATGAGGAACACTGAGGACCTTAGCATTGAACTAAGAAGTGACATCAAGCTCCCAGAAACATCCTCCATTCAGGCAGTCACATTCAGATATGGTAAACACTCGATTCCTATCGTAAACCGTAAACATTCTTCTCTAGAAATTGGTCCAAATGCAACGTCACGAATGTTCACAGTTAACTCAATGTTCTGTCTCAGGAAAGGAACAGGCTGAGGTTCAGCTGATGTCCAACATGAATTCTGATATCAAGACCATTGTATCTTACACCCAAGTCCTCACCGAAGTCCTCCAAGATTGGTCAAGGTCGTTTGTAGATGAAATGATGGACCAGAAGGTGGTTATGTCTGACATGAAAGTGCGTCACATCTTCACCAAGTCACTTGAGGTACTGTAATGATGCCCATTACTTTAGTGGACCCTTTCTAAATCATGCTAATTTACTTAAACTCTGATATGATTTGTCCATAAACCATGATACATTTCATGTTTATCAAACAGGCTAGCAATATCTGGATGGACAAGATGACTGCTGACGTTCCATATGTTCATGCCATAAGAAGCACGATGGCAGACGTGAAAATGCCCTCCATGCCTGACACATTGTTCATGAACCTGTAAGTTAAAACTCAAAGCCATCTTCTTACATTAGCAATTATAGAATTGTATAAGTACATGTATCACAAACACTTAACTAACACAGGATTATTTGTTGTCCTAACTACGTTGATTACTTTTGTTTTCTCACAATTTCACTAGTGAATGCACATTCAAATATCAGTTCAACAAGGACCATATGACAATCACCATCCCCTTGCCTCTTGGAGGAAAGACATCTCAGGAGCTGAGGATTCCTCCGATGCTCAGCATCCCACGCATGTCTTTGCCCCAGATGGGCCTGGAGGTTGTCCCAAGACAAATCAACGTCCCAACCTTCACCATCCCCTCTGACTTTGACCTTACCCTGCCACTTATTGGGATGATGGAGATGTCTACAAAGGTCAACAGCAACTATTACAAATGGGAGGGAATTGTTGCAGCTGGCAACAACACTGCAGCATCCCCAAGCTACATTGCTAAATACAATATCATGGCTGAGAGTCCAATTGAAATCCTGTCCTTTACATCTGAGGGTAACTTGATATTTCTTAGAGTTGTTAGGAACTCTCAACTCTATTATGTAATCTATATGAATTTAGTGACCTATTGTTTTATTTGACTGACATGTCATTTTAGGCTACCTGATTTTATGATTACATACTAAATCATATGTATTTTCCTTATGAATGTTACAGGAGCTGCAGAGATAAGTGACACACCACAGGAGACTGTAAAGATCACAGTTGATGGTTCCCTGAAGCATAAACTCATTGACACAAGTGTTGGTCTATTGCAAACCATCGCTATATCAGACAAAGTACTGTCAACAAGCAGCTACAAATTCAAAGCCTTTAGTCCCATGGGTATGCAGACCTCAATGGATATCACCTCCCAGTGCTCTCTAGCTTCAGATATGCTCACTGGAGATGCCAATGTGGATGGAAGTCTGACTGTTGGATCCATCTCTGCCACCAGCACATATTCTCAGTCCTTTACTGTTGAACCAATGAGAAAACAAGCAAGGACAGAGTCCACACTGAGGATTAATTCAGCAATCATTGAGGTTATGAACAAGATGAAGGCGGTGTATGCTAATGAACAGCTGCTGATAGAATCCGATACCAACATGAACAATGACCCAGTCAAGCACACTACCAAATTTAGAATGGGCTTCAAAGATGCCAAATTTACAATCCAGTCTGACTCTGTGACCAAAGCTGATGATCGAATGATTCGTAGTCAGGTGGATGTCACTGCTTCTAGAACACAGGCTAGCATCAGGGTGGAAAATCAGGCAGATGACCAACAGAACCGTGCATACTCCTTAATCTCTGGGTCCTTGAAACCTGACGGTGTAGAGATCAACACTGATGCCTCAATTAACATCTTTGCAAGCCACGCATCTCACAAAGCAACGCTGACCTTTAACACATTTGGTCTGTCAACTAGCTGTACCACAACTGCACAAAGCACCCCAATGACCTTTGAGAACGTATTCCACGGAGGAGTCGACACCTCAGGGGCCACCATGTCCCTCATCACCAAGGGAACAATCAAGGAGAACACAGCTGAACTCAATGTTGATGGGAAGATTCAAAGCACAGAGATCTATCTGAACAGCATGTTCAAGGGCAACCTCTTTGACGGCAACACCAGGAACAGGTTGAACCTAAGATTGAATGAAGACAGCTTGAGCATCACCAACAACTTGGTTGGTTCCCTTAATGAAATGAAGACTGAAACCACACACACTTTCATTCTTACGCTTTGGTCTCTTTTGCTCCAATCCAAGACTGACAATGTCCTTAATAACAGAAATTCATACAAGCATGACATCACAGTTGACGTGAAACAATTAATTGCCTCAGTGATGGTGAAGCATGACCTCAAGATCATGGATGTTAACTTTGAAAACCAAGTCCAGTTTGATGCACAGCCTTACAAGATGGCGATCACTGGGACAACGATGGGAGCCCTGACAGAGGAAAGTCTCAAGCATACCTATGAAATCAAGTTTGATAACATGATCCTGTCTGCAGTCAGCAACATCAATGGTAAACTATTGGGTTCTCACTTGACATATACCACAGACACAGAGCTAACTGGTCTAACCATAAAGTTCAACAATGCTGCAAGCTTCAACTCACCATCTCTTCGCCTTGACAGCACTGTCAAATCTGTTGCTGCACCCTTCACTCTGAGCATTGATGCAGTTCTCAACTCAAATGGTGCATTCTATCTGTATGGACAACAGAATGGTGAACTCTACAGCAAATTCCTTCTCAAGGCAGAGCCTATGTTGTTCTTAAACTCATTTGAACACAGAGCTTCGACTACTCATGAATTTGACAATGGAGTCTCCATTAAGACCAGCATTGACAACAAGTTCAACAGCATGATTACCCTCAAAGAGCAAGTTGTTACGCTGAAAATGACATCCAAACTAAACAACAATATTCTTGAACAGGTAATGTCCATGTACAACAAAGATGAGATAATGGGAATAGAGTTGAATGGAAATGTAATCACCCCAATTTTTAACAAAGCCAGTGAGAATCATGACTACTCAATATCTGGATTTGTGAAGTATGACAAAAACAGTGACAGCCACTTCATCCAGGTCCCCTTCATTGAGCACCTGCCAGTAGTCATTGACGGAGTCAAGACTGCAATTGTAAAATCAATAGATAATAGCATTGAGATGCTGAAGGATATTGACACTAAGTATGGAATCAGCACCAAGGTTCATGAGAAGGTAACTGAATTCAAACATGTCATAGACACATTTGACTTCAAGCTGTTCATCCAAGACCTGAAAAATGTGCTAAACTCAATGGAAAGTCACATCAACAGCATGAAGGCCAAGATCCCATTTAAGGAAATTGTTAATGTCCTGAAGTCAGTCAAAGAAGCTGTCATGGCCTGGATAAAGAAACACAACTTTGCTAGCAAAGTCAATGTGATGTACTCTAAAATTGAAGAGTTCCTCTCCAGCTATGAGGTTGAAAGAATTACTGAACAAATCATGGATAAGGCTGTTGAAATTCTGAAGCAGTATCAAGTACGGGAAAGAATTATGTCTGTTACCATTGCTCTCAAATCAATTGACATCCAGGACATACTCAACAAGATCTTAGCCCCTGTGAAAACACTCATGAATGAACTCTTGGCTTTTGATTTCAAGCTAATGATTGACGATATGAGTATCTATTTCATCAAAAAGGCAGAACAAATCAAGTCTTTTGATTATGAATCATTCACCATCAAATTGAAAGAGAAAGTTGCTGAGATTAGCAAGATTCCATGTTTTGGGAAGCTCTATGGAGAACTCAAAATTGTCTCACCTGACTACAGCCTCAGGACCACTGCTGAGCTGCAGAACACAACAAATACACCATTCACACCAGAGTTCATAATGAACTTCAACTCGCAGGCCACATCTACTTATGACCTTCTTGCCTACACATTGGATGCCAGTACTCATTTGGCTTTGCCCGAGAGAAGCCGTCTGTCTCTCAATGAAAACATTAAAGCTGTGCACACAGCCTTCAGTTTTGATCACCAGGGAACAATGACGTTGTCTCTTCTATCAGTGCAGGCTTCTACTGAAACTATTGCCAGAGCAACAACTGAGCCATTTGATGCAGAACTGATTAACAATGCAGTCTTTACCATGGAAAATGGGGTTTCTGCCATTGTCACAACCAACTATAAACATGACATGAACAGATTGATGGGAATCACTACTAAAGTATCAATTAACGACAAGACCGAAGTCCTTCTCGAAGATGGCACGCTGAGGATAAATGTTAATAACAGTGTTGAGAGAAAATTGGACTTGTATAGCTACAGAATAGATACAACATCTCACAAGACTAACATGGTGGTTGTCATGGATCTGCACACTCTTAAATTGAATTTCAATGCAGATACAACAGGCAACAATCTTGAAATGAAACAAAATGCAAATGCTGAGATCTGCATTTTTCGCCATATTATCATGGATGCCAAGACAGAGATCAAAACTAGTTTCATTAATAGTGTTGCAGAGCTAAATTTCCAGGCTAAGTTTGAAGATCTTAAAATTGATGTGACATCATCTCACAACACAGAGCTGACTGGAAAAAATGCAGGAACTTTCTCAAACTCTTTCTTGATGTTGGCCTCCCCATATGAATTTATGTTAGACACCAAGAACAAGGGAAACTCAAAGTTCACTCTGCCATTCAAACAGGTGGGCAAAATTGACCTCCAGAATGATATTGCTATAACCCTTAAATCTGGTGTGCAGCAAACCAGTTGGACCGGCCTTGCCAGGTTCAACCAGTACAAATATTCCCATTCTTTTGCCATGGACAACGGCATTAGGGAAATTCACATCTTCACAAAGGTTAATGGAGAAGCCAGTCTTGATATGCTGAAAGAACCTATCACCATCCCTGAAATGACATTGCCATATTTTGGGTTTAAGACACCCAAAGTAGAAAGCTATTCTCTGTGGGAAGACACAGGTCTTAGTAAGATCCTGATCACAACGCAACAGACCTTTGACTTTGATGCCAAGTTAAAGTACATGAAGAACCCTGAGCTGAACACATTTTTCTTTGGCATGCAAAAGAAAATCATGATCCCTTCCATGGGAGATCTAACATATGATTTCACATTTAAAACAGCTATGGTAACACTTAAAACTTTTGCTAGTATTGTCAATCAGGTTGATATCATTGTCAGACTTGATGCCTCCTCCACCTCTGAGTTTGAGGTTCTAACTGGCAAAATTGATGGAACTGCTACACTTAACAGGTTAAGTGGAGTTAAACTAGCCTCCATCCTGTCTGTGAAACATATATTGGTAGAGGGAACGCATGACAGCACTATCAGTGTCAGAGACAGTGTTGTAGATGCTTCTATCACCAATTCAGCCAAGGTTAATCTACCTGTACTCTCAATGGAAATCAACCAAGAGATGTTTGGAAATCCACATGAAGGCCTTATTCTCTCTGTATCCTCTCCATCTGCTGGTCTTGTTGGAATCCAGGTGCAGACAAAGCACCCAGCTCAAATTAAAGGAAGATTCTATGGCCGTTACCCGGTAAGATACATTGCATTCAGTAATTTTATATTTTATTTGTTGTAAACTACTATGGTTTTATAATAAAAATACATACACATTCTCAATCACTTTCTAATCAATTTCTAATCTGTTCATATACACATTTCCTTTATTCATACAGTCGGAACCAACAAATGATGTTGACATCTTGGCTGTGAAGGTGTCTGTCTTAAAGATGCTAAGTATCCAGACAACCTGGAACATGGAGGTCCCCAATGAGATGATGCTGGGTCTTAAGAAGAAGGTTCCTACAGTCATGCCATCAGAAATATTAAAGGGAATTAGGAAAAACTATAAGGAATTTACTAAATTGGCTGGACGGTATGAGGGTTCTTTTGAACAGGTTAAGGAGCAGGGTAAAGTGATGTTTAAAAGGGCTGCTGACAATCTCAAAGCATTAGATATTTCTACAACAGCCACAAGAGTCTCAGACAGCACTATTGCTATGTTGAGAAATTACCAATACAACATACAAATTATCTTTGAAGCAGCCATTAAGTTCCTGAGGGAGACCAAGTTCTCAATCCCTGGATTTGGAGAAAATATGACTGGACTTGAATTCTACCACAAAATTAGCAGCATTTCTGCTACTGTCGCCGAGGAGACAATTGTAAAACTTCCCAAATTCCTTTCAAGTAAATTAACAATAGTTATTGATCATTTCAGAGGCCTTGAAATCACTTTTCCAGGATCTAGTCATGTTGTCAGGGGAAGTAAAATTCTAGATGAATTACATGTCGCATTGAAAAAAATCCAAATCCAAGTTGTTTCCATTGTGAGAAAGGTGGGACGCATTCAACTAGAAGAAATTATTACGAGGTTGTCCAAATGTATGTATGCTGCTGTTGAGAAAGCTGAGGAACTCCTAGACACACTCAAATCTCAGAATGGAGAGATGCTGTATATTTGGGTAAGAACTGTATACAATGGAGTTCGCAACTGTCCTGTTATGGCTGAAATCAACACACATATTGCAGAGGCCAGTAGAATCTTTATTGAATACATTGGCATTGTAAAAGTCAGGTTCCAGGATATGTTTGATGATATGTCTATTGAGCAGTTTCATGCAGACATGAAGTCTTGGATTGATTCCTTAGTAAAAAGCTTGAATGCTTTCCACAACAATGTCATACAATCACTCAAAGTAAATACCAAAAATATTGAACCTTTTGTGAGAGTTAGTGATAGACAGATTGATATTGACATTCCTCTTCCATTCCAGGGAAAGTCCAGTTAATGCAATATGTCAAAATGTTGTACCTTTCATTTAAACTTCATTTAAACAAAAAATGTGAATAGAATCAATTTTTAACAACAAACAATGTTGTTTTATGACACCCATATTTAGCAAATTATTACAATTTGGTGTTTTATTTAATTTCAGTTCATATTTTATTTTTCTGATCATACTGTTCTTCCACTGTGTTGTATTTTATTTAAAACAAAACAGTATGAAAGCCTTATTAAAATACTTTTTACTGCATATAATTGCTCATTTTGATTGCATAACAAAATATATTAATTTAATTATAATTAGGTTTACTATGGAACTATATTTATTACTGTATAATTACACTTGTAATGGGTGACACACTGAACTTTTAGACAGAGTGAAAATGTTCTTTCAATAATAACCATGCATTATGGTGTGAAAATGCACTTAATTTGATATACAATGTGTGTGATGTGCAAATAGGCTACAACAGCAGAGGTGGAATATTCACAAATATTTGCTTCTCCCAGCTACTCTTCCATAAAATTTCCATTACAATCCAATAATGCAACTACACAAGATCAAATAGCAAAAAGTATTGCCTGATAGTTGAGCTAGTAATATTCTGACATGAAATGTCAATGTTTGGGAATGTACAGTAGGATTTAGAACATTAGAGTACATTTAGTTCCTGGCCTGTAAGCAAAGCTGGGCAAAAGGAATAATGAAATGACTTTTTCTGCATTATAACACCCCTTTGAGCAATGGGTGGAATATAATGAAATTGGATAAAATATGATTTAATTTATTTTAACGTTTAAAATACATAAATCTTGCATGATATTTGCATTGTAAAAAGGATAGGGCATATGTAGGTTTTATCGATATTCAGATTCTGTTCAGACTATAAATGTTCATTTAGATTTTTATTTACATTAAGTACCATACAGACCTTCCCTTACAAAAGTACAAAATCCTCTGTCAAATGTATTTTTAATACTGTTTGTAGATGGGCATTGCTGTATCCAGCTATTGAAAGTTAACATGAATAAATAACAAGTTCAAGTCATATTGCCTTGCTCAATACAAACCACTGGATTTGCAAAAAGTGTGAGGCAATAGTATGGAAACAGCTAACATTTACAAAAGTAAAATACAACATTGTCTTTGTGCAATTACAAGTGAATATTAACTTTAGTCAGCTTTGAATCATGGCCTGTTAGTGGATAAAACACCCATCCACAGCACGTTTTTCTTTGTACAGTGTCATTATAGGAACAGATAGATGATCGATATAAAAACATGCTCCAAGCAGTGCATTTCAGACATTGTTATCGTGTGATTTTTCCGGCGTTTAATAACAAGCAGACGTTATATTTGGTTTGATTAAGGCCATCGTAATTACAATAGCAAAACTATCCAATGTTAGGTCACTGATAATGCATGTTCTATAACCCATTTCAGTGGTCTCTTCTCTTGGCTGGAAGTATCTTGTTTTGGGCAGTCGATGTTCATTCACAACAAAATACAGCATTTGGCACAATTACTTGATGGTCTCTGTCGTTTTTGTAAGGCAGCTCGTGTAGCAGTCTCAAACACTTCCCATATACCATCCATAGTTTTAGCAGAACACTCCAAATAGTCATATGCGCCAATGCGCATGGCCATGGCTCGCCCATCCTCAGTTTTGACTGGTTCTTGTTTTAACCTGGAGAGTTCGTTCCTTACGTTTTCGTCGTTACGTAAATCTTTTTTGTTGGCAACTAAAATAATAGGTACGTTTGGACAAAAGTGTTTGACTTCTGGTACCCACTTATCAGGAATATTTTCCAGAGAGTCTGGGCTGTCCACTGAAAAGCACATCAAGATGACATCAGTGTCCGGATAGGACAAGGGACGTAGACGGTCGTAGTCCTCCTGACCAGCGGTGTCCCACAACGCCAGTTGGACTTGCTTGGTTTCCACTTCGATGTCCGCCACATAGGTTTCGAATACTGTAGGCACGTAAACCTCCGGGAACTCGTCCTTACTGAATACGATCAGTAAACACGTTTTTCCACATGCGCCGTCCCCCACCACCACAAGTTTCTTTCTTATATCTGCCATTTCTAGATTGTTTAAGCCTACTAGTGGGTAAAATTCAACATTCGAAATGAATGATATGCCAAAGGCCAATCCTGTGAAGTCGTTTTTATAAGATCCACGGTAAAGAGAATATAGCCTAGCCTATAATGGTATATTTCATGCGCACTGCAACACCCCTACGAACTTGAGACAAATCCTTCGCAGTTACTATGACACTTTCTTTATAAAGCTCACGGCCGCTTTCCTAATATAGCAATCCAATCAGAAATGTGGAGTTTAGATCACTGTTTGTAAAAAGGAAGGCGATTGGATCCCAACATTCTCCCTTGTGTAGAGGAGGGTTCTGTGGGATAGGAGGACCCACCCGAACCATGGATGTACCGGAAACCACATCGGTAGCAATATGCAAAGTTCAATAAATGGGCTGAAGAGCTGGAAAACACGTCATTTATTTGTATTGTCCAGTGAGTCACATCCACACCTTAGCCCACAATTAGCTATTTGTTATGTTACACATTGAACATACACCGCGCCAATTATCTGAAAATGTGCCTTCATTTGAAATAGAGGCTGATATGGCTACTGGATGTTACAGTCAGTGACTGCGTGTAATCAATGTTAAATATGCATAGCCTACTGTACGGCATGGTTTCATTGTGATGCCGGGCCGCTACGAAATAAAGTTTGTAATTAGATTTTCACAATTCTCAAATAAATGGCACCACTTTTACGTGGTGCTCACGCTGTTTTTCTTTTTTAGAAATAATGGATATTTAGATAGATATAATTTTACGCATGTCTACGTATCTTACGCCATATGAAGGGAGGGGGCACAAGCGTAAGCAAACTCCTACCTTTGCCTACACGTTCAAGCCTGCCATTGCTAAATCACCGCTCTCCACGGAAACAAAACAATATAGATCTTGGCTTGACTGTTTGCAACGATCATAGATCCTCCTTCGACAAGACAGCGCGTGAGTATCTCGTTTATTAGCATGAAAGAATATAGATGCTTTGATTTAAAAACGCGATGATTGCCACGATGTAAGTATTTCCCCTTTTGTTTAGCGGTTTAGGCCCCTCTGTTTGGAACTTGGAGGGGGGCCATGTTGTTTAGCCAGTGAGTGTTTGACTGATGTAGTAGCTTGGACAACATCAATTTTGCCTCCGTTATACTATCTAATTTTAGATCATGTGCATGTGTCGGCATGTGGTTAGTTCAGATCGCAAGCATAACAACTAATGAAAACGTGTCTGCATTTTCCAATCTAAAATAAAGTCAACCAAGTGATGCCAAATTATTGGCCAATCTTGCGCGTTAACGTTAGCCACAAAGTCTACTACGGTACGGTACCGTACTGTACGCTAACGCTAATGCACATAAAATTTGGCCTGCCAATGTTGAATAGTTACCTTCACAAATACTATAAGTGTCACTGTCTGCAGCCACTCTACTAGAATTAAATACGATTTAACTGTGCTATAATTATTTTAATCCAACGTTACATGTACTACCTTCATTAGCCGCAGTGGTGAGCAGGCTAGGTTAGCTCAAGCGTTAACGCAAGCTCGCAAGCTAGCAAGCTAACACCGGGGTACAGCAAGTACCGTAGCTAATATTTATCAGTAAATGTTACAAAGTTGCGGTTCATAGCAGAAGTACTTAGTCGATGTTTGTGGGTATCACACTAAAATCGGGCGGTCAGAACTGTTCTGTTGCCTTTATATTTCCCTAATGTACACGGCCAGGAGCCAGCACAGTACTGTAAGGTTAGCATTTGCGGTAGCTATCGTTGCAAACCGTCAACAACAGCTAGCCTGTTTGTTTGTCTGGTTGACTCAACCGGTCTCAATCGCTTGCGCCATCCTCAGATTGAGTGGCAATGAACGTTGGGACACATTTATCGATGTTTAACGGCGCATCCACTAAATAAAAGCTGTGTGTAGTGATTCAGAGTAAATTGGCCAGGAATTGATCATATAAAGACGAGCAGGGAAATTAATCAATCATCCGATCTTAGGTATATTTGATATGCCGAGAGAACCATTTTTATTTTACAACATTATAATTATATACGATTTACAATTTAGCTGATTCTTTAAATCATAAACCATGTACAGTGAGTGCTCTTACAAGGATTAGATGGGGGTTAGGCATTTTGCTCAATGATGCTTACAGGTACCTTATGTTGGCAAAAACCAGGGCTCAACCCCCATTTAAACTGTTTTCTGTCATTTGACTTGCGTTGTATTCTTCAGGCTTTCCCGTGGAATGAACGTTCCATGCAGCATCCTAGGTATGAATGACGTGGCCTGGCAGGAGACGAGGGGTGGGATGCTGCATGCCAATGGTGCTCCTGAGGCTGGGGGTGTCAGAATTCATGGAGGAGGCCCCATGGCCGCCGTCGGGGGAGCCGGTCAAGGTCCCGGAGTGCCGCACTTGCAAGGCATGGACAGGGGAGCTAACGTCGGCCCGGGAACCCCACAGCCACCGCTGAGTGGCCGGTCTCAGGACGACGCCACAGTGGGCTACTTCTTCCAAAGGCAGCCAGGAGAGCAGCTCGGAGGATGTGCCCCTGGAAAACACCGCTGGCCGACTGGAGATGGCGGTCACGTTGATCAGGTACGTGGTCACGTTCAGTGCAGGATCAATTGATGGTCTCGCTGAGGTGGATGGACGTAATATTGGCAGACAAATGCTGCCGTCTCACAATAATGCGTGAGCGCAGTTTATGTGGTGTCAATTTGACACTTCTGTATTTCTTCTTCATGTTACCTGCATGTCATTGACAGAGTAAATGATTAGATTAAGTTTCATTGTGATGACTGTAGAGACATCTTGTGTAATTTGGACGTGCTAAGCCTAGAAGACTGAAGGGTTCAACATGGTTAAATATCCATTGCATTTTTCCCACAGTGAAGGTGGCGTGCAAAGTGTGCATAACAGTCATTTCTTTTGTTTCATGGTGTCTTGCATCATATTTCCTCAGAATAGTGTTTAAACCCTATAGAGAATCCCATTTTTACTTGCAATCCTTTTATTCTGCAATTCACCTGTCACTAAAATGTAATTGGAGTCATTCGTAACAACAAAACATATTTTTGTCTTAAGAAAATGTCATGCACCGATTTTGAAATTCCGTATGTTGATATACTGATGTTTTTAATATAACAATTTGGCCTCTAGCTGATGCCAAAGTTGAAAATAATGTTGGCTGACCTAAACTCATTTTTTGGAAATTTTTTTAAAAATATATATATTTGAACACAGTTCATATACAAACCGAATTGATATGCATGCACGGCACCCGTTGGTAGAGTTGTGTCTAGCCAGTGTCTGTTATGGGTGGCATGGTGTCATAGTACCACCTATTGGCTTGTCTCCAGTTAAGCATTTAGCCATCTTAAAATTGATGCGGCACAACAGATGCATTTAGGCCAGTTCCATCGTGAATGTCATCTTATCAGTTGATTGCATTCAACATGGCGAATATCGGCTTATATATTATGTATCCCTAATATTGCCGTGCATGGATTCTTGCAATATTGCACATACAATCCGTAAGTGATGTGTGTTTAAGGTAAGCATTGGTTAAACTAAAGGATATGTCTGTTGCTTGTTTACTTATTTCCTGAAAGACTGTTGGACTAAAATGTTGGCAAATATGGAGCTGTGGTTTGATTTATGAATTTACTCTACTGTGATAATTTGCAGATATTTATATATTTTGTCTAGGTGTTAGCTCTATTGTTGTCTGGTAATTTATAACAAACCTTTAAGAGTTTTCTTTCTATTTTCTTACTTGTCTCATAATCATTCTCTCTCTCTCTCCCAGGTACGTGCCGTGGATGAGATGAACTATGAATTTCAAGCTCTTGCTTTGGAATCCAGGGGCATGGGAGAGGTAAGCCAACCCCATGTAAATTCCTTTTATTTTTGACTGAGAATGGAGCACCTCTCAGGGCTCTACGGTGAGACCATTTCACTCGCAAATGCGACAAAAAATCTTATAGTGTGCGAACATGAAAAAATATTTAGGCGCAAGTTGTGAAAGTGATTTCTAGCCGCTATGTTCACAGCTTAAATATGCATGGTTCCACTTCCAACAGGGTGAGTGCGTAGTTGTGTTTATTGTTACCATAACTACACTCCATCCCACGTGTAGAAAGTGTGTTCAGCTGTTCGAAACGGGTCTCAAACACACTCTCATATTAGCTACCTCGTCATCACAGCTAGCTAAAGCTAACAAGCAAGACACTAGCAAAACTGGTGGAAAATTAAAAAAGCCGGCGAACAATTCTTGCTAGTATGGTTAGAGGTGGATGTGTGACTGATCACGCCGTCGGCGTTTAAATTGTGCTGCGCGTTTGTGCAATTAGGGTAAAAACCTGTGTTTACCATGTGACCTCTATAGTACAGTAACTGTATATATTGTTTCAAATGGCTATTAATCTAAATGGTAAATTATAAGAATATCCGTGTAGCCTAACTTTTCAAGATATATTTAATTCAAAATTAGGTTTGCTCAAATATCTCTATTCTAGCCTAGTTGTGCTAGTTGTCCTTCACTACCTTGAATACCTCTATAATAAATATGGAGACACTAGCCTAATGTAGACATTTTAACAGGGAAAGTGTGGGGGGAAAATGTCACAATTTAGCAAATCTACTACAGCAGATATTTTATGATTGGCTCAAACCAGATGTAGGCCTAATCATATCTCCTTTGTCTAAAATCAAGCCATTCAGGCATCATACTATAGAACTTAACAAAGTACTAAAGGTTAATAATTGCATAACGGTTATGCGCGCCCTTAAAGAATAGAATTTCGACTGTGCTCCTATATTTTTGCCTTGTGTTCCTAATGTTGTCTGCAATCCTAAATGTTTTAACTTAAAAGCATGTGTGCTCCTTGGGGAAAAAAGTCAGTGTAGAGCCCTGCCTCTAAATCGTCCGATTCCGGTGACCAGCCGATCGATCGGTGCATGTCGCTGCTAGTTACTAGATCTGAATGATAATGGCTATAAATGGCTGTTTAGTGAGTGTAGTTACTTCCTTCAGTACTGGCACCTCAAGTAACACTACAGTAATGCGTTTGCATTGCTCGTGAGCTCAGATGTGTTGGCTGCCATGGATGTCAACGTGGGGATGTACTCCTAGGTGGAAGGCCTCTTATGAAATGTATTTTCTCTGCAGCTTCTGCCAGCTAAAAAGCTCTGGGATTCTGATGAGATGGCCAAGGATGGAAGGAAAGGAATTCTTCTTGGGGAAGAGTGGAGGGACAGCGCTTGGGGTTCGTCCCGTGAGTTTTTATGTGCATTTCAAGTAGAGCTGCACGATGAACCGTAATGACATTTCAATTCCTACCTTTTATGATTCTACCGTGTTGTCATTAGGGACATCAGCTTTATCAAAACAATCGCTCCAACTTTCTCCCTAGAGAAATGACAGTTTGTGATTCAGAGTAGCCGGAAGTAAAATATACACAGTGAGAGCATAGTGAGAGTCACCAGCAAATGATGGTGTGAAAAGAAAAAGAGGTTGTATTGATGTAATGCAATCTCCTTTTTAATGCAATTGATATTTTGTTGCTGTTAACGCAGGTTTAATTACACTGGTATTGCAGGGTAGGCAATTATACATTCAAGTAGGAGTACTATTCCATACCTTTGCAATTCGGTTCTATTTTGTTTTAAGGTAGAACAGCTGTTTCCATCCCACCTCTCAAATTAGGGTCTACTAGATTAGAGAGAATAGAAATAAAAACAGACTAATAATAAAATAAATGATAAAAATAAAATAATAAATGAAAATAATAATAAATAATAAAATAATAAATAAAATAAAAAAAACTTTGTTTCGCTTCTGTTTAATCTTGCTGTTATTTCTAAATTCGGCCTATGTTGGCACAGAAGTGTAGTTTGTACATCTATTTACTGCGGGTAGGTTATTTAGGTTTATATTTAGGTGATTTAGACGAGGGAGGCACCAAGCTTGCAACTCACTTAATGTTATGCTTGAACAAGGAAAATAATAAATGGTGCGTTTGCCTCTAAACTGCACCTAGGCTACTGCTAGTGCAAAACACTAGAAACCACATACATGCACTGTCCTCTTGAAGATGGTGGCACAAATGTCTCCAATGCACTCATTAAATGCAGAGGTTTTCATTGTATACAATCGTAATAGAATTATTAATGCCACATAGCACGGATGGTTTTTATGAGCGTTATGAGGGAATCGTGATCTCAATTCTAAGCAAAAAAAATCTGGATTCTCATTTCATCGTGAATGAAATCCTCTACTGGTGTATTTCAAGACACTACCTATTGTTTAGAATGGGTTCGGTGACTATGCAGCAAGGCTTTCTCCTTCCGCCAACAAGGTTTCTAAACTAAATGTTCCCGTTTGAAGATCACTCAGTGTCCCAACCGATTATGGTGCAGCGGCGACCAGGCCAGAGTTTCCATGGCAATGGCGACGCCAACTCCGTGCTGTCACCTCGCTCGGAGGGCGGCGGCCTGGGCGTGAGTATGGTGGAGTATGTCCTGAGCTCCTCCCCCGGTGACAAGATGGACAGTCGTTATAGGAACGGCGGCTATGTAAGTAAAGTGACTCGTGTTTGTTTACTGTATTTGCTCATGATCTTACCTTAACGTGACATGCTTCAGGGGGCGGGGGACGCCGACCAAGATGGCCGAGAGAAGAGCGGCAGCCAAGAGAAGGCCTCTCCTTTTGAGGAGGACAAAAGCCCGGAGATGAAGGTGGGAGAGGAGTGTGACGCTTCTAAAGCCAATGCCAGAGGACTTCTCAACGGCATGGACAGAGACTGCAAAGACTTCAAGTACGTCTGAGGGAGATTTTGTCTTTTTGTTTTATGATGCAATTAATCATGTAAGTATTTCATTAAAACACGTGGCAAACGTGGATTTTATTTTATTTTATTTAGGCAAAAATGAGTAGGGAAGAATTAAGTTTGAGACATACTCTGTCCTTGGCATGGCCATTACAGCTTGAGGCTGGTTGAAGAGCTTATCCTGTTGTATTATAGTGACCCGGTCGTTTACTCCATGCCAACTCTATAATTTATGGTCAGTTGTAGTCGGGGCTTAATCTGCAAAATACAGTTCAATACAAAGGCAGGGCCAAGTCAGTGTGGGTTGCAGACAAGCATAAGCATTCACCTGTTTTTAAAACCTAAAATTGCATTGTGTGTGCTTTTTTTTTTTTTTTTTTTTTTTTCATTTTAGGATTTCTGTTTGAATTAAAGCTGTTCGTGTACTAAAGAAGGGCTGTTGCGAGCATAGCAGAGCGCTAGTCTAAAGCCAACTTTTGTAATATTTCAAATAGTGCTGGGATGATTAGTCGACGTCACCGACGTCACCAGTTACTAAATACGTCGATTTGCTAAATGTACCGTCGACTCGGAAAAATATACCTATAACTATAATCCGATCTGAAAA
>JAODLL010065521.1:0-17376 GCA_026546735.1 Forbesichthys agassizii
TAGTGAGAGAGAGAGTGAGAGAGAGAGAGAGAGAGAGAGAGAGAGAGAGAGAGAGAGAGAGAGAGAGAGAGAGATATGAGTGATATAAATTATGGAGACAGTAGATGAGAGAGAAAGAGAGGGAGATAGAGAGAGAGAGAGAGAGAGAGAGAGAGGTTATAGATGCATGCTGGCATTTGACCAGTTAACCATGCTCCTGCCACTACCACAATCCTTTTTTCAAAGCCCTTCTTACTCCTCCTTGTATCAACCTCGTCTACCTCCTTATTTCAGAGATTTCTGCTAATGACCTAAGGTCCTTCCCCGATTTGGCCTCAGCCATCCAAAGGATTATGAATAATGCATTGACTCTAAAATAGCAAAAGTAATCCTCTTAAAGCTCCTCATGTACCCAGTCAGACCACATTGTCTGTTCCCATATCCCTTCCGTATGTAATGCAGAAAACACTGGATGTTCAAGTGTATATTAAAAATGTAAAAATAAACAACTAAAAAGACCTTCAGTTACCACGATTGACTTGTTATGACCACACCAGGGGCTAAAATGTGGGTGTTTGACTGTATGTGGACTGGGGGGTGAAAAGAAATCAATTTCCCTTATGGTGGTGTAGCTGCAATATTGCTGACTCATGACATTATGCCTTCTTACGAGCTAGATGAAAGAAAAGCTTTGCTCAAAGGAATATCTTGTCACACCCTTGTCTGTTATCATTAATGTAATGACTGCACGTGTACCTCTATACTGTATGTACATAGCATAAAGCCATTATTCTACTTATTTAATTATGTAATGGTTTGGGGGGGGGGGGGGTGTCCCTTTGACTCCTGCTGACATCTACAGCAGCCCACTGACCTTGACATGAGCATTGTGTCTTGTGAGCAAGTGGAATAAATACAACTATATAATACAAAGTGTGCAGTTATTTGGCATTTACAAAAAATTACTACCAGATTGAACATGCAGCATGTTACCATGGCTGCCTTTACAAAAGTAAACACGTTTTTGATTAAAATGAAAAATAAAAAAGCTATGTTTATCGTAGGCTATATAACAAAACCACTGTGTATACACAATGCATTATGTATGATATTAATTACAGCTGAAGCATGACATGACAAATCATTGCACCGTATGTAGTATTCTGGGCTAATTTGTTACTGTTATTATACTGTACTGTATGTGTCCTAATAAAATTGGACTTTATCATTGCAACATAGTTTGTGTGTGTGCATGTGTGTGTGTGCTGCATACTATGTGTGAGACTAACAGCTCTGCCTATATGCTAAGCACGTCCTTTAAAATGTCTTAGTTTGCAGGGGACTAGATAAGCACAGCGTAGCATGAGCCATCAGGACATGCACATGTGAATTAATGGACAACACACACACTTGCACACACACGCACACACACACACACACACAAGGCTGTCTCCCAAAGTTCACTGTGTGCAGCTGGGCTGTGGGCTACACCTGTGAAACTGCGCTTTATGACATTGGCTTAAAAGATTTATCACTGAGCAGCACTTTCTGCTAGTGGAGTAGCAGGGAGGTTTTAAAAGCTCCCATTGATGCATCTCCTATAGCTGAAAGCCCTGGCTTTGACATGCACTGAGATTATGTTCTGTGAGGCTGGCTTAAGCAAGGCATTCTATTCTGTTAACATTGGGTCTATCTAAGACATGAGAGCCTAAGATGGGGGAAAGAGATTTCCTCAAAAGATCATCAATAACCTTGATATCTCCATCAGATGTGCCGTTTGCAACCAACCCGGCAACCAAGGCTTTAGAAAATAAATACATTTTTAATATATTGCAGTGGCCCGTAAGAAGCTCTACGCTTACTTACCGGCTATGAAGCAAGTGGATTATAGTTTTATATGATAGAGTGAAGTTGATGATTTGGTTATTGAATGATAACAATAATGAATGCAACAAGCTTATACTCTAATACTATATATGACCCTGAGATGAATGAATGTGTTTGTGTGAGTGTGTGCGTGTGCGTGTGTGTGTGTTGTTGGCTGTTTGTGCATGAGCATAAGAAAGAGAGAGAGAGAGAGAGAGAGAGAGAGAGAGAGAAAGAGAGAGAGAAAGAGAGAGAGAGAGTGATACACCGAGGGCAGCTCTAATGCGGTGCCCTGGAGTATTCCAGACAATACACGTCATTAGTCATGATAAGTCTGGAACCCTGCATGTCTCATCAAATACATCCTTGAATAGTGTATAAACATATGATACAAATACATCTTAATCATTCACAGCCTAGCATTAGCACTTGGCAATAGCCTTTGCCACCTACAGTACTGTATGTACAGCCAACAATAAAATATATTATTATTTTAAATTATCATCTTTAGCTAAACCATCTGATTTACTGACAAAGATGCATAGCCTTCAATATTATGTCAGGTTGCAGTACCTTAATTCAAAGCAGTAACATTATTCAACATTAGCAATTATATATATTTTTAATAAAAGAACACACAATCCATGCTCATATGAATGAAACTAGGCTATTCCGTTCACTTCAATCCAGAGTTTCCCCAGCTCTACAATATATTATCCACACATTCAGGAGCCACTAACCCATGACATTGCTCCATGATAATTAATGCAGGCCTATCTAATCTGATAACATTACTTAGGCTATATATATATATATTTGAATACCAACATTTTCCTAAATGAGTCCCACTCTATGTGAAACTGCTCTAACTGCTCATGCTATAACAAGGAAGGCTACACACGTTTACCTTGAGAAACAGATCAGCAGTGCAAAGGACAAGAGCGCGCAGATCTCCTGTGCCGGTGCTTATCCATGAATTCAGTGGGCGCCGGGCTCGCGTCCAGCCACGGGAGCAGCTCTCACGGGCTGCCGGGGGACCATGGAGGCAGCCAGCGCATATACAGCTGGAGTAGTTGTGGAACATCGGCAAAGATTCACATCACCCGGACGACAAAAAAAAAAAAAGAGACATTTCCTGAAACCAGCCCCTGTTTCCCCCTCCTCAGTTCCCGTCATCAACTGTCACTTCTCCCCCCTCGCGGTCCTGCACTCACCGGGAACAGGGACACGCAAACGCAGCGGAGATCTCCATCTCGCGTTACCGCTGCTGCAATCCCTGTGCATTTGTGATTGACTGTGGTGTTGTGTAGTGTGCATGCGTGCGTGCGTGCGTGCGTGGGAGAGAGCGAGAGAGAGAGAGAGAGAGAGAGGGAGAGAGAGGGAGAGAGAGGGAGAGAGAGGGAGAGAGGGGGAGAGAAGCTGGGAAGGAGGGCTGGGTCGGTACCGCGAGGGAGAGAGAGATATAAATAATAGCCTATCTTGTCCACTGAGAGTGATAGCCTATAGCAGCTGGTTTCAGCATCAGCCAGTTATGTAATCTGAAGGACTTGGGTGACGGCGACGCACGAAATAATAACGCATTGTGTTATTCAATTTGATGTCTGCTGGCCTCGTTACTTTCAGCGGCATATCTGACATGTTTGCGAAGTAATGGCAAGTGGGCTAAAACGAGCAAAGGTATAAAACTGTGAGAAAGTCAAGATGTTATGTTTTAAGCTCACTGAACAATAAGTTTCAATGAATTTGCCGTTTCTCTTTTATTTATATGCAGACATCAATTACATCAAGTCATCATATGGGCAATATAAAATAGTTTTATAACCTACATTTTAGGCCTACAGTACACCACAATATTGTCCCGAGTCTCCTATCATAATATAAGAAAACATTTTACAGCATATGATATTAAGTTTAAAATATCATTTAAAATATAATTTGGAGGCACATTATTTCTCAAAAATGTAAATATGCTATGATGCACTATAAGTGGCATGGATCGCTGTAACATATTTTACATTGAATATTATGTTAGTGCTATGTAATTGGTTCACCTTCTGCAGAACCAAATCTCATATATCAAACACCACATTCTGCTGGTATTTGCTTATGTAAGCAACCTGAACAGTAGAAATGCTTTTTTCTTCTTTTTTTTTTCTTAAGCCCATGGGAGAGACATACTCTTTGAAGCAGCTGACTGCTGCCTTATTGATTTAATTGTCTGTTTCCCCGTCATGCAGCCCAGCCGATACACATACTTGACGTACAGCTGGCATTCAACTACACCCAATGCGGATCAATCCCACTAGAGAAACCACGGGCCCCGCTTGTTGTCAACTCCAGCTGCACAAATGTGACTGAGCTTAACGAGAGGAAACGACATAGTGTAGCATTGATAAGTGAGGGGAGTCTCTCCCTCCAACACATCCTCCAACCCCTTTCCGCCAGGGCTTCTCAGGGGTCGGGGTGTTATGCAAGCTCTCTCTCTCTCTCTCTCTCTCTCTCTCTCTCTCTCTCTCTCTCTCTCTCTCTCTCTCTCTCACCCTGTGTCTCTCTCTCTGCTCAGAGATGACTGTCAACTTAGCATCAGGATACCAGGGGACATCTCGAGCCATCATGGCCAACGCACACAAATGCAGAGACTTTAAAATCATTCTCCACGTTCTTAAAATAACTGTATAGAAAGTATACTGTAAAAAGGAAAGTGCTGATGATTGGGAGAAAGGGGAAAGGGGATCGGAGGAATACAGAGGCTGTTTAGAAACACATCCTATTGTGTCAGTTAACTTTCGAGGCTGTGGGATAGGGGATAAAGGGTGCCCTGCCAAACGTATCCCTCTGATCTCGCCTGCATCCCTAGGTGAAAGAGAAATGTTGACATTAGCATATTATGACATCAGATGAAACACCCAAAGCAGTAAACACTCATTTTCATCTCTCATCTAAATTATTCAAGTATTTCCCTACTGTATGCGGACTAAAACATAAATAGTGCAGAATTTCTCCCCGAGTCATGAACATGAAAAAGGACGTTTCCTTGCTATCAGAGGGCATTGTCAGTCACACATCCTGACTTTAATTTGTGCTAAAGGTTGGGAAATTGATATCTTTAAATACATGCCTTGGGCTGTGGACGATAATAATCTCGTCAGCGTGTAATTTCGTCAAATCAGTCCATTTCATGTCAACGTTGAAGCGTAGCACTAATTAGATTGGTACAGCATAAGAGTTTGGTATCATGCAGTTTCTGAATACCACCTTCTTTAATGTAGCATCACACCTGAGTAGTTTCACCCACCATGAAATCTCCTGTTTGCAAAAATCGCCTTTGAGAACACCAAACCATAACATTGGATGAAGCACACATGCCTATGCACAAGCCCCCATTAGAACCCATTGTTGTCAGCATGATACCCAGGCCCCGGGCGCATTAGAAATGACAGAGCGTGTATGAGCTTAAATCACTAATTAGGTACTGTAGGTACAATGGGGGTTAGGTGGGACAGCCAGCAATGTGTAAAACAATTACATGCTTTACCAGAAAATGCTCAAGCCGTAAAGAAGTAGTTTGGCTGACTAATTGTAACAAATACATTTTTGTATTGTATTGTAAAATATCATTAAAGGAGCTGTAGATATTGTGTGAATAATTGTAAGACTTTCGTCAGCTATCAGCATGTCAAATGCTCTGTGAGAATGTCCGTTCTGGTTGACAGCGCCTGTCTATATATACAGTAAGTACATTTTAGACCTTTCACTGTGCCAAAAGATTAATGACCAATTAGTGCCTCTTCTCTTTGATTGGTCTGGTGAATCTACCTTGCCTGTCAATCACATGAATGTATGCACAAAGCTCAATGGTGCTTTGCAATGGCAGATCATACCATAGGGCCTCAAAGGAAAGGAGCCCTACTTTTGGTCTGTTTTAGATAGCTCGTTACAAGTTTCAAATCCTACCTACAGCAGCTTTTGATGGCCCTGGCAAATTAGCTTAACTATCTGTACTACCCCCACAATCAAGACACTTCTAATGCAGATTAACACATTTCCATTAAGCACACACACACACACACACACACACACACACACACACACACACACACACACACACACACACAATATATATACTGTAAAGTGTACTGTTACATAACCAGACTATTTGTCTGGTGAGTGCAGATTGTTGAGCTACCTTTTATTTGTTAACAGTATGTTTTTTTTTGCCTTCATTTCCTTTAAAGTCTTTCTTTTATAGCTATACTGACTGCAATTACACAAACCCCTCTGTTTTGCATGACAATGCAGATTATAATATGTTGTGTAATAAATGTGTTTTTGAGAAGAAAATTATCCATTTGGCCAATTGTGTTTTGTAGGTGTGAGTCTGAGTTAAGAGTTTAGAAAATTAAGTTTAAAAAATAAAATGTCTTCAGAGCAAAGCCTTAAAAAATGCAATTCAATGGGAATATGCGTTGGTCTATATGTGTATTATATGTAATTCATCTTTGATTACAAATGTTTGTATTTTTAGAATAATTATCTCAAGTATCTTGTTTGTGACATGACATCATAGACATGCTGCTTGTCAATTTCTACCTTCATCTGCCTGGTGTCAAGTATTTAATAAGAACTACAAAGATGGTTCCCATAGACACTGGTCTCCTTGTGTCATTAATGCTCAAAGTGTGCGAGTGGCTGAGTACCTCTCTGTATCCCATTATATACTGTACCTCTCCAGCCAGGCTCAAATGCTAATCTGGCATCTGGGGCTCAACAACATGCTACATACTGTAAGATCAGCAGACAACAGACATACATGATGCTGCCTCTTTATAATGAGAATAAATGGCTGTTTTGTGTGCATGGATTTAAGAGGGTGAGGAGGTTTAATTTATTTACAGCATGGGGAGATCATTTAAATACTTGATTAGAAACTCTGATGTTGACTTTCTGATCCAGTATCTTTATGTGTAGTCAGTGTAAAGAACACAATGATTACACTGGCAGAGGTTACGTATCATTGTATACATTTAACCAACTTTTACTTAAGTTACTTTTTTATGTTCTAAATCGCCCTCCATTATAAGGTCATATTGTATAGAATGTACAATTATTGTATAGAATGTACAATTAAGACACATAATATGGTGAGAGGGGTCAGTGTTTTATAAAATAAATGTTAGAAAAACATCTTAAAACCAATGAAATACTACAATGTACTTATTTTTCTCTTCAAACTTTAAAATTGTCTCCTATTTCTCCTATTTTCTTACTTTAGACTTGTTGTGTATGCATGCTGCAGTTCTCACAGCAGAGGAATATATGTAAAAGTCTATACTGTTGAGAATCAATCCTCTATCTTGGCTACTTCCAAATCAACTGTCAATATAGTCTGACACTAGTACACTTAAAAGGATCTCTCAACCCCATTGCCCCGGAATGAGTCTTGTCTGATTGAGTTGAAAAGTGTAAGATGCATGTTTTTTAGTTTGTGATTACTTTTGGCTTACATTGAGATTCAAGATAATGGATTTAACTTCTTCTGGAGCACATTCTGGTCAATATGATTTAAATACTTTGTTTCTCCCTAAACTTTAATTATTTACTAATTTTCTAAAGTGATCAGTTCTAAAAAAATATGTATACAAATAAGCAAACGCATAGCATCAGCGATATAGTCATATTTCGTATGTCTACCTCGAGTTCTGAGAAAAACCCACGAGCTTACACTCAATGGACCATCATTAACTTGTGATTCACCAAATATGGCTTTAGTGTCCTCAAGCGTGAAGAAGTCATCACTGCTCATCCAAATGAAATCAGTGTTTCTCATGAGCATTTAGTGAATCAAAGCATTCTGACTTGAGTATTCAGGGAGATTATATTTTGTCCTGTTATTAATAAGTGGATACTACTGTACACTGCTCACTATCCATATTCTCCCTTTCTATATTACTGCTGTATCATGGCACACAAAACTATTATACCACATTAGTCACACAATAGCACAGTTAATACACTAACCATAGTGTATTAAGATAGGCCATTCATGAAAATGATCTTAAATCTAACTAAACTAAATGCCAGTGTACTATATCTGCTGTTTATTTTCAATATAATAATATTTGAGACTACTCGCGATTTGCATAGGTCAAACATTACATTGATTAAAAACATTCAGGTAATGTCTCTGCGTGAATCCTCTTTCTTTTCAAGCCCTTTCAAGCTGTGCTTGTTGCTTGTTACACAAGGTGGTTCCTCTTGTTTTGCAACGTGAAATGAGCCTAAAATACGTGAGAGGAAAAGCATATTGTGAGGAAAGATGGTTTTGTATTCACCAAAGTCCTTGATTAAAAAAAAGGCAAATAGCAAAGTCAGTGTGTGGTGTGTTACCACACTGCATAAATGAATACCTTGTTATCTCTCTGTTCATGTGAATCTGACCCTGTTCATTATCATAGTCGGAAAAGGTCTGTAGTGTTTTTTCTGCAACAACAATAGTAGTACTAGTATTCAGTTCAGCATTTAGCTTAAATAAATATAGTTATAATTTGTCTGCTCACGTATAACTTTTGTTATGTCTGTCTGACAACATAGTCAGCCAGCCAAAAAGTCTTCATAAGTGTAAACACACACACACACACACATTACACTCAGATATTACACACGACATAACAACGTGCTGTTAGCACCGCAGAAAGAAATAGAAATTCTAATCACGGTCATGCGCATGAATATATCACCTGCTCTGAGGGAGAAACCATTAAGGCTGCCTACTCCCCCCCCCCCAACCCCTTTCCTAGACTGTCCCTGGCCTTTATTATTTTCTGTCTCCCTATATCTGCTAGATACCTCATATATACTGTAGTACAAATAGTGTCCGTCACCTATCACGCATCATGGAAGCTTGATTAGGTTGGAACCTTGGCTGCCTCCGTTCCCGCCATTTGAGGCAGGCCCCAGCTGAAAGCAGCAGGTTGCACTAGAAATGTAACGATGACAGCTTCAAATCGTTCCCCCAAATAATCTGTCTCAATTCAAACACTCTTGAGAGCAGGCTGGGGGGGTGGGGTGCTCTGTATTACACAATTGAAGGTGTCGGATCTGTCACAAGCAATAATGGAAGTGTTTCCTCAGCTTTCAAGTTGCGGCCCGCTTACCCTCGGACACCGAGCGCTGATCTGTCTCTCTGGACGCGTTGCATCAGAACTGTGGATTCATACAGAGTAGAGGTGAATACCTCCTTTTTGAAAAAAAACTGACCTTGTCAGTTCTAATCCCATGTTAAGTGCATGTGCACACAGACAAACACAACACACAACACACAAACATGTGAATCATATATATTTTCCCACAAATGCCATGACTCTGCGGAATTATTTCATTATTGAGTGGATCATTATTGGACTTTTTTATTTGTTTATTTATATATGTTTAAAACATATAGCAATACAGTATGTATACACATACTGTATTTATGACATATTGCTGAAAATCTGGAATAAAAATGAGCACATTTCAGGCATTTTCACTTTTCGGTGCAGGCTGTATGCTCAGTTGAATATCTCTCTAATTGGACAGAGATAATTATAGTCGTGTGACATAGGTCACAGGCAAATTGGTTATGCTGGCATAAGGAGCAGGGGGTTTCCAATTATGTAACCGCAAATGTAATGTTTTCCCTGCCAATGCCTCTTCTCACTGCCTCTGGATACAGAAAGGGTGGCAGGGGTGGTATTTTGCAACACTAAAAAGATTAGCAATAAACACAAGCAATCTCAGATGTAAGTTTCTAGAAAGGTGGTTTAGGTAAATACAGGAGGTAAAAAGAACACCCTGGTAATGTATATGCATACGGTAGCAACCCATTTATTTTTATTGAAATTTTGAGTATGCAGCCAATACATACATTAAAGTGTTTCTGATGTTAAAAGAGATTCAAGAGTCTCTCTAGAGGCAAGAGATTAGGCAAAAAAATTGGAACATTGTAAATGTATTCATGCAAGCGTAGTTCCTCATAGCATATCTCCCGTAGGCCACTGATAATCCTTGAAGAAAAGTGTTGAAGGCTACAGAAAATAGAGCTTTAAAATAAGGTACGTTATACTTGTATGTTATGTTTTGCTTGGATGAAACCCTCTGCAATGGTAGTTTGAACACTAGATAAAGTGTTGCACTGTCTGATACACAATATGTTGTAACTAAGACCGATGCATGCCATGATATCATATCTCTTGATACCTGGATCTACAGTTTGCAGTTAGTTGTGTGAGTTCATATCATGTACACACACATGCGCACACACGCACACACACTCACACACACACACTCAAAGCTTCACTTTATTAACTTTATATTTATCAAACATACTTTTTTAAATCAACCCTTTTCATTGGTTCTAGGCGATGGGAGTTTCTGGAAAATCCCTTGCTGCAGTATTCTCACATGAAGGCTGCTGTAATTGCCTCTTGCAGTTTCATCTGCCTGCACTCACTCAAACATAAGTATGCGGTCAAATAAACAGTTGTGTTGAAGAGAAAATGTATAAAATGGCTCATCTCCAGCCACAACATTGACATATCATCTAATTTTCTCCTTGCCCCTCATCATATATTATATTTAAATGTTAGCTTTGTAATAGCACATAAAAACGTGGTTACACGTCATATGTCAAAATGATGATTCTTGACCTCATGATAGTAACATGCAATCATAAATATGATCAGATACAGTACATTCTTATGTGATTCATTTGCAGTTTTGCATCATACTCATTTATAGAAAAAACAAGTGAAATGATGTCATCAGAATGGACACCGGCACCTCTCTTAGAAATATCACAAGACATTTAAATGAAATACATGATAAAAGCCTTGCTTTGCCAAAAAATATCTCTTCAGATGTAATTCCAAAGATTAATGGGGAGGGGGTCCGTTCCAGCCATTAATAGTTTCACTGATTAGAAACAATATAAGTCTCAAAGTTCAGTCGTAGTATGGTCTCCTCTCCCGGCTGCTTTGCTGTAAATGAAAGCCGGTCGTTTTCATTTCGGTTGCATTGAGTAATAGCCCAGTAAGCATGCTCTCCTAATTGTTCCTGTCAGGCGTGTAAATCAGGGAATTCTCCTCCCCTACGTCAGTCAGCCTTTTCTTGCATAATCCTATTAGACACAACAGCGTCTAACAGAGTGGGGTGGAACTGCTTAGGGGAGCTCAGACAGGGTATTTACTTCAAACCTCTCACTGCACAAAGATGCGCTCACCAATTAACCCTGTTAGCTTTTTTTAACGGGTTTTGTTTTTAAATGTGTGATCATCACTGTCATTATGAAATCATGTGTCATGGACAGATATTATAGACGCGCAAAATTGGTTCTCGTATTCAATATTAAATGAACTTCTTTTTGCATGGCACATAAGGGCTAATAAACCAAACATCATACATTTGAATATTCTATAACAATATATTATATTGACTTTCATATTGGGTTCATGATACCATCGTAGCTACTGTAGCTATTGTGTTTGTGGCTTGAGCGCCCTTGCATTAGTAACATGCACACAAATGAATGCACGCTCACGAGAAAAGACACTGTCATGACAGTGTTACAGCAGCCAGCAACATGTCAAGCACTGATTACTAATAAGTATTAATACCTATTTCTCTCTCTCTCTCTCTCTCTCTCTCTCTCTCTCTCTCTCTCTGTCTCTCTCTCTCTCATTCATAAAAAAACACAACAAAAAATCACATTATGGAGGTGATTTACAGTAATACAATAGAGGTGGGAGATGGAGTTAGCATTACCTATTAGATTATATGTTAGACAATTTAGATGCTATTTGATGTTAACAAGAGATGTATCCATAACTATTGATCTTTTTAATAACCTATATGGCAGTAAGGATTGATAAAAGGTCAGACTCCTTTTGAAATATCTTAGAACGTTATTTTCCTTCAAAATTGAAATGATAATTAGCTGTGGTGAATCCACAAAATATATGGAAGATGGGTATAAAGGCTGCTGTCTGCACTGTAGCTGAGGTCTAATGGTGTCATGGCCTCTCATGATACCCGAGGCTTGCATTTCTTTAAGTCTACCAAGCAACGTGAACCAATACTGCTCTGGTGCCATCCAGGAAATTAAGTTAGCCATTGGACTGCCCCAGACAGTTTGTAGCAGGTCAGTTTTTCCTCCTGTTCAAAGCTACAAACACTTAAGCTATTAACCTTTTTTTCCTTCAGAAGATCGGGATGGATTACCCTATCTGCCCATCTTCTCATTAGAGCGTCCTTTTTACAATGTCTTTCTCTACATTGTGGCAAGTGACTGCCTACTTTTTATTGCTGCATCCAGACTCAGAGATAGAATACCCCCTATAGCCATCTCTTAGCGACAGGCAAATGCGTGCTTGGGTTGCTGCAGAGAGCCAAATGAGTCTACTCCGAGTGCATTCAAACCAATTTAGCAGAAGGCTTATAGGATCAGACTACACTAATTCAGACAGATTTTGACACGTTTTTGTTGTTGTTTCGGGAATGATGGCCGGGCAGCCAATGACATAATCAAAGAACAGTGATGTATATCTTGGACGTGCACTGATAAAAAAGTCTAGCTAAATCAAAAGATTTGGTATTTCCCAGCCTTGTTTGCTCGTTTTACTCCTACAGTATTTGTTCTGTGACGTTGACCAATAGGATGACTGGTGCAACAGTATCCTAAGAGCAGGGATGCTGCAATAGAAGTGGGTCTATGGTTGTGCCTGTGCATATTTACTTGGCATCTTACAAGTACTGTAAGCTACAAATTATGGACTAGTGCTATAATCAATGTCCACCCCCTTGGTGAATCCAACACGCTTTATAAATCAATATCCCCTCTGGGGTCCCAAATATAAATAGCTATAGACTTTTCAGACTGCCGTTACCTGCTATAGGAATGACTGCTTGGTACATACCAAGGGGCTTGACACAAATTGTCTATGCATGCAAAAGCATTATTTTAAACTATTCACATTTTTTTTCGAAGCCTCAGGGTTTCTGAAGAACATTGGAGATTGTAATTTACAATGCTACATTACAGTTTCTCATAGTCAAATTGACCATAATTAGATTATTGAACTTTTGTCAAGCCTATGACATGATGTTTTGGTAATGTATTTTTATTAGTGAAATCATTGAACCACTGCAAAAAATACCTTATCAAATATATTAGTTATGAGCGTACTAATGTTTAAAACAAGCAAAAGTGAAATTCACTTGATAAGATTTCTTAAATTAAGTGCACACTTGCTTAAATGAAGTCACTAGATAAGCTATTTATATTAGAAACTAGTTAGATTTTAGATTTTAAATCTCAAAACAAGATTATCACACTTAGTTAGATATAGATATAGTATATATATTATTGCATAAACGTGTAGCATAGTGCATATAGGGAATAACCTATAATAACTTAACAAGCTGAGGTATTGTATATTATGCTTATTTTTTATTATAAAATGAGCTGATCTTAATCCTTATTACTGATGTCACTGTCACTGAATAATGTATGCTTAGTTACTTACAATTACTATCGTCAAATGTATTTTAATTCACGTTGGATACAAATGTTTACTTAATTACTCAAATGTAATGTAAATGTTAAAAAATATGGTGTGTCCTTTTAAACCATTCAGTCTGGAAGGACAGATTGTGCTAGTAAGTCATTATACGTATATGTCGCTGTTATGGACGAAAAATACCATATAAAACAATGAGGATTTTGTGTACAATAAAAAAATATGTAATGTTAGTTTGACTGTAACCTTTCCAGTACTGCATTGTATTTTTATATTGTTCAACGAATCAATAACCAATCTAATAAAAAAACAAAGGAACTACCAGAGAAAAATATATGCCTGCCTAATTCTAAACAAAACAAAATGAATAGACACATTTCCTTGAATGCTTTAATCAATTTTGGCATGCATCTTTTTTTTCCATCTATAATAAATTATTACAAAGTTGCACTGCCTTGTTCAGAGCAACCAATTTCCTATGGCATTAACATATACGTTGGTAACTCATGTACTCAACAACATGTACTGTACCACGTACTGTAACAGTACATGTTGTACATTGTAGCAGGTACAGTGGGGCAGGATGGTCTGGGTGTTGAGTTCCCGGCCAGAAGGTTGTAGGTTTGAACACCGGTGTTGACCTATACCTACAGTATACGCATTCTTGAGCCATTTGTGCCTAGCTCCCTAACTGCTCCCGGTGGTTGGTCGCACCTTGCATGGCAGCAATCACTATCAGTGTATGAATGGGTAAAAGTAAGGCAAAATACTGTAAGGCGCTTTGGAAAAAAGTGCTTAATAAATGCAGTCCATTTACATGGAATTCCATTACCAACACCATACAATCATGTTCATCTACTCAAAGTCTTTATGGATAAGCCAAAGAAAGCTCGAGCTGGGTTTAAAAATGAAAAAATAATGATCTGCATTAAATATTAGTCGTTAGTTACACTCAAGACGTTTATGGGCCTATTCTCAATAATCCATTATACTGACTAATAAGGATCTTAGAGGTTTATCGGCATGCGTTTTTCCCATTGAACTATATAAAGAATGATTGTTCCATGTTCTTTGGAGGAGCCTAGATGGTGATTGGTGTAAATGTATCTAATGTACGTACAAAACACAAATGTAAAATTGATGATTGCACTATTGTTTTACACCCAAGAGTACTCACAAGGACAATGAGCCTTTAGGGACTGCAGGCAATGATGGAATTGCAAGTCAAATGTGTCTCCTTGAATATTAATTGGGCTGCCATCAGAAGGCATTCTAATACAGGACAAATGCATTCAGGACAAAAGGTGTGAGCAAGGCACAACGTGTAAAAACTGATAAAAGGTGTTTATGCGCTCATAAAACAGTGAAGTATGACTGTGTATTTCATTATTCTTTGCACTCTTGACACAGTGTGCTTTACTCATATTACAATAAAATGTATTATATCAGTCAGTGAGGTTCTCTCTCAGACACAATGTGTATTTCAATGAAGCCACAGGCTATTGCATTTAGCGTGAAAAATATAGAGATTATTTTAGAAAACTATGAAAAAGCTCTCATTCTGATTTACCAGCAGGACTGGTGGTTGCATGCAGAGTGGACAACACAGGGTCAATTGCTATTATGTAATTACCAAGTATGTGGAGGGCTCTAATGAAAATGTATATATTATTTGTTACTGTTACTATAATATTTTATATTTATATTGCTGTGTGTGCTCAGTTTTTTTTACCCCTCAGATTCAGTTCCAATGCAATTAGCACACTGGCAAGACATACATTACAGTAGACACAGCGCATGTAAAGCCAACAGACACACATCGATGAAGAGCTCACGCAACATCTTTCAGGTAGTCATTTGCTCTCCCTGTCCTGTTTATCCTCAATGCTGCACTTTTCACTAGTATTTGCATAAGCAGCATATTAAACAGACCATGGCCACACTTGTCAGGATTTTCAAGTGATCACCAACACTTTATGCAGAAGCTACAGTATCTCTACTCTTTTTATTTGGTTTTGCTAAAATACAAAGTTAGCTCACATATTTGTGCATGTAGCATTTAGATTTCCTTGAGTACTCAGACCCTCATTGTCTTATATTGTACATTGTGTTCAGTCAAAACAGTTATCAGGGGGCGTAATGAGACGTAATGAAGTGCACTGGAACAACCCTCTTCTTGTGCTTATTCAGTGTTAACTGAAGCTCCCACATGCATGTAGAGTACAGCAATGTTGTTTAGCTGTTTAATTCCTTTTAGCTGTATCTTTGACATGTTTAAATTACACAGATGTTGTGCTAGTAAGGATGCCTCCTGCGCGCCTCCCTTGGGAGGTGTTCCAGGCACGTCCAGCTTGGAGGAGGCCTCGGGGAAGACCCAGGACCAGGTGGAGAGATTATATCTCCAAACTGGCTTGGGAACGTCTCGGGATCCCCCAGTCAGAGCTTGCTGATGTTGCTCGGGAAAGGGAAGTTTGGGGTCCCTTACTGAAGCTGCTGCCCCCGCGACTTGACTCCGGATAAGCGGGAGAAGATGGATGGATGGATGGATGGATATGTTATGCTGGTCTTCCTCGGCTGGGTATGTTATATCGTTTACAGATTTTATTACAACTAAATAGAACGGATTAGAAATAGTTGTTGAGTTTTGTCAATATATAAATAGAAATGTATTGTGAAATACCATAGGAACATTAATTGATATCGCAGACACACAATATGTCAATAAGTTAATTGTGTAGCTGTTCATACAATCATTAAATATTGTTGCACAAAATGTGATAGGTTTCATTAAAGTACTAAAAAACATACAGTAAATACATCACTTTAAAATGACTAGTAGAGCAAATACTACTGTAACATTAACGTTAACCCTGTAGCGTCCTGACTTGTCCATGTGAAATCCAGTTTTGTAAAAAAGAAAATTATATATATTTATTTTATTAGTAATAAATTATAAATCATAAAAAATTGTATGTGTGATACAGTATTATTCATGATGTAGTGTATGTACTGCTAAGGGCCTACATAACAATCAACCATGCAAAATAACCCTTAGTTGTTCAGTTGAAATAAAATGGCAAGGTCTGCATCTGCTATATTACAACAGGTCAATACAAACATACAAATATTTTAAAACCTTTATTTTCTGCATCAGAGGCCTCCTACAAAAACATTTGAAAGGTTAAAAAAAAGGTATTTATTTCTTTATAATTTGGGATGTACAGGGTTACCATTTTAATTTGATGTATGAGCGTATAAGTGTGCCGATGAAAACCAGCCAGGCCATGGGGTGATTTTTAATAGATATGAGGTGTAGGTCAGCCCATAAAATTGACTTTTGTCAATATTAACACAAGCATTGATGTATCTCATCACATATTAGTCATATTACTTAGTTTACAGCTCAAAAAACACATTTTAAGGTGCAGTGAAACTTTAATCATATATCACATTAAACTGACAGTTGGTACTTTTTAATATGAACTTCTGCTTCCAGCATAATCGCTGAACAGCAGTAGAGCTTTCTAGAAGTCTCTTAAGTGACTTACCCCCGATCTCCTGCTGACATTTACTGTATGTGTGAACTTCAATTTATTCATTGCACCTGTAAGTGTCATGACAGATGCACAGATTATCCCAAATAACTGGTGGGCTGATCTTCACCTACTGTATCGTCATGGTGATTTCTCATCAACGAGGTTACTCTGCTTATTATTGTAAACAATCAAAATTTGCATTGCCCCCAGTGTAATTTATGCTTCATAGCCCATCACGACGATTTACCTAGGAAATAGGAAACTGGAAAAGAAACATGTATTCAAGAATGCAACCATATTATAAACCATATACTGCATGTATGTATGTATGTATGTATGTATTTATGTATCAGAATCAGAATCAGAAATCAGAAATACTTTATTAATCCCCTAGGGGAAATTCTGTGTCACAATTACTCAGCTTGTATGTCAAGACATAATAT
>JAODLL010065542.1:0-17371 GCA_026546735.1 Forbesichthys agassizii
CGCGTTGAAGTCTCCCAGTAGAACTATGGAGTCCCCTACTGGAGCCCCATACAGGACTCCATTCAGGGTCTCTAAGACGGCCGAATACTCTGAACTGCTGTTCGGTGCATATGCATAGACAACAGTCAGAGCTTAACCACCCGTAGGCGCAGGGCGGCGACTCTCTCATCTACCGGGGTAAACTAACCTAGCGGCGCTCAGCCGGGGGCTTGCTAGTATCCCCACACCTTCCCGGCGCCTCACACCCTGGGCAACACCAGAGTAGAATAGGGTCCATCCCCTATCCAGGAGAATGGTTCCAGAACCAAGAGTGTGCGTAGAGCTAAGACCCACCAGATCTAAATGGTAGCGCTCCACCTCCCGCACAACTTCTGGCTCCTTCCCCCACAGCGAGGTGACGTTCCACGTCCCCAGAGCCAGCTTCTGCTGCCTAGGTCTGGTCCGTCGAGGCCCCTGACTTACACTGCCACCCATGTGGCAGCGCACCCGACCCCCACGATTCCTCCCACGAGTGGTGGGCCCATAGGATGGAGATGGAGGCGCACATTGCTTTTTCGGGCTGTGCCCGACTGGGCTTTACCCAGCCACCAGGCGCTCGCCGGCGAGCCCTTCCTCTGGGCCTGGCTCCAGACGGGGGTCCTGGGTTTTCTCCCGGCAGGGTAACGCCTTCTCTTTTTAAGTTGTTCATGGGGGTCTTCTGAACCACTCTTAGTCTGGCCCCTCCCCTGAGATCACTTTGCCTTGGGATACCCTACCAGGAGCACTAGGCTCCAGACAACACAGCCCTCAGGGCACCCAAACCTCTCTACCACGATAAGATGATGGTTCCCGGAGAGGTAAGAGGGAGAGCCTGTAAGCTCCTTGAAACAAAATCAAAGGGCACTGTCGCCCTCTAGTGGTGGACACACGAAACAAAGCAGAGCAAAAAACACAAACGGGGCCTGAGTTCAACTTGTCGTCAAGGAGCTGTTGCTACATTGTAACCCACTATTCTGCTGCTGTTAACCCTTTGTATTGAACCCATTATGCATGTTTACTCAAAGCATATAATCATCGATTAACGCAAATGTGTAGAAATGTAGTCACGTAGATGTGCTATAGTCTCGCAGAGCCGTTCTTTACAGGTTACAGGTTTCCTTGCTTATGTGAGGTAGTGCTAATGAACTGATGGGTGCTGAGACTAGTGTGCTAGGCGCTGAAATTATTGTCCCCGATCCTGATGAAATCGCATAAGGTGAGCACGTACACACAAAACTGTCCTGGTTTTGGTGTTTTAAAATCTGGTCACCCTCCTAGGCTAGGCTACTTTGACTACCCTACACTGAATAAACACTTTTGTAAACGGTTTGATAAGTCTACTCTCTGAACTGTCAAAAAACTGGTTGGCCTAACATTATATGAGGCCCCGTACTGACATTAGCGCTGAAATCACAGTTCTATTAGCCATAATATACTCGCATTGTCCAATAGCCTAATTGCATCTTAATTATTGGTAATTCACTATTCACGCACATACTAGTGCCCAATGTTCTGTCACTAACCACAAATACGTCAATATGAAGGTAACAAGATGACGTGCGGCTGGTGAGGCTCTCATTATTCGACTAATGAGCTGTCTCGACGGCAATAGTCTGATCCGTCACCAAATGAAGCGAGCAGACCTGTGCGGGGAAAGCGCGGTCTCGGGTCAATCAAGCGGATGCTTGTGACGGGGGGGCTGGCATTCAGCACTTAACACAGGGAAGAGCTCGTTAAAGTGTCATTTTTGGCGAATACGGTCGTGGGTGTCGAAGAGGAACGCAGGCATAGTACTGTTCCCATATTACGAGAAATATGTTCATCGATCACTGGGCGCTTCAGGACTGTATAGGCTGCAGCAGGTGTTAACTGCCAGCCTATAGGCCATACATTCATAACATGTAAACCAGTGAGCCAAATCCACCATGCTTTTGTGATACTCCCTAGGGTAGCCTATTTATAATTTCCTTTACACAAATTACTCAATGAAGGTAGCCTATAAACCATGAACGCATTTTGTTAAACCATACTTATCTAATTAAATAATAGAGTCTGTAGTCAATATAAATCACAAAAATATGTTTACATATAGTGTAGTGGCGATTTGCCATGTTATTTGTGTATAATAAAGAGGTATAGGCTATGCTGCTGGCATTTAGCAGAGGCCTTAAAACATTTTTTTTTTCATTTCTAACATGCAGACAGCAATCATTCTGTGGTTGCAAACAAGAGCTTTACAACTGGCAGCATTTTTTCTGGAGTTTAGAGTGTTTTGTCTGTACCCAGCATTCCTGGCAATATGATAATGTAAGCGGATAGTCTGGACTATGCTGACAGACTCTCTGCACCAGACCCAGGTGTAATTACACCACACCGTCTGTATTGGGGAGACTAGGGCTGTTGTTGCCCATGTTAACCATGTAAACACCCACCCAGCTGACCTTGGCATCCATGGTCCTCAAGATACCTGTAGATTATACATTGCAACAATCTTTTCCATTAAAGTCTCCCTCATCTACTCATTCATTCTTGGGCAACACATCGGAAGTGCGCTAGATTAACACTACTTAACCATAAATTATCATTACTTTTATTTGAAGTAGTCCACATAAAACAACTGTGAAATCTATAGACTGTGCAACAATTTCACAACTGTGTCTAGACCTTAAAGTTTGTTTAGCAACTATGTGTCATCACACCAGTGCCCTGGTCTTCATTCCTTTTTGGGCCTTTCAAGCTTCCATGTAACTTTCTCCATGTCTCCTCATGGCAAGTATTAATAATGTATTAAAAGCCTGAGGCTTTCCTCACCATATGCTGTACCCGGCTGTGTCCAGGATGGAGCAGCACAGGAAATAAAACACTTACAGGAAGTGGACTTTATCATGCGCTTCCTTGCTAACCAAACACTATCATATTTTAAAGTTAGTCTTAATTCGGGTGGACTAGTAGCTAGTTAGATATAAGTCAACCTGGAGATTGACGGAATCATTAGATCACAGGACCTCCTGTTCCTTGGGCAAGACACTTATGCTCCCTGGGGGATGCACACCACTGCCCCAACTAGGAATGGCACAGATACAATTCTGAGATCGGAAATCTGTCTAATGCTGACTTAAACAGCTGAATCGGTATCGGAGAGAATTGGACAGTTGTAACCGATCTATGGGGCTGATCCAATTCAACTTGCATCTAAGTCCTAAACTAGATTAGTTGTCATTTACTTTGCAACATAAACACTCAAACTTATGCATACATCAATGACAACATTGTAATATGTCCTTATATTCATATATAGCCCCTGTTACATCATGTTTTACAGAGTTAGGGAAGCAATGGTGACATGATTCCCAATCTCTTCCTTAGTCAGAGTGAGGAATTTAACACTGAGATCGAATCGGTACTTGGTATCGACCAATATCCAAAGTGCAGGTATCCGTATCGGGACTGAAAAAATTGGATCGTGCCATGCCATCCCTAGCCCCAACTTCTCCAACCTGTGACAACCTGTGTGTGTGTTTGCATAATTCTTTGAAATACAATTCCAAATAATGTTAAAATAAAGATCTACTCTACTGTAGATTTGCCATCTCTGCCAGTGTGACGTATTCTCGCGAGACATTCCTGATCTCACGAGCTTCAGTTTAATTTAGCCGCGAGAGTCAGCCTGGAAAGCCTATGAATCACTGCGAATGTGTCAGAGTAGCAACTGAACTAAACAATCAGTGTTGTTTTGGTAGCTATATGGGCCTGGTTTAGGTTTGCCACAAGTGAAAACAACCAGATGGCTCATCCGATCAACTTCCATGTATTATTTTGAAACTGCCGGCCTTTTACAAATATTTGATGCACGGCTCCCCAGATGGACTTGTGACTAACACTATATCTGGCATGTCAGGTTATGTGTGAGTACGACTGGTCACTACCCTTCCTCCTCCTCATCCCGTCCTTCAGGTGTGTCGATGTGATGGACAGCTCCACCCAGCCCTGGTTTCACACCTTCGCTGCCCCACCTCGCCCTGCCCATCCCTCCCCCATAGACTGGGGAAACCACAGGCCACCACGCTGGCGCCAGCCCGCACGGCTTTGAGCAGGGCAGCCGGCCCAATCAATACCTCTGCACTTCCTGTCCATTTGCTCCGTTCTCTTCATTAATAATTACTGCTGGCAGAGTTTCAATACGCGTGCTGGCTGGGCCAGTGGGAGGCTGCATGACCTTTCCCCGCCCCTGGTTTGACTGGGATCATGCACACAAACACAGGGGGCAAACATACATAAGCCACAGAAACAACACATTCCTGGATGACGCAATTGTTTTGGCGTTCTTTATATGGTAATCGTGTACATATATTACATATAGTAATACGTATGATGCACAAACAACAGTCCTCACCAATGTAAACGGCCACCTGACTCAAAAAGAAGTTCATTGGTAATGAGCATCAACTGTTTTTGTGTTCCCTGTCCCAAGGGGGTGGGATGGGAGGGGTTGTCCCACAGATAGCACCTTTTGAAAAATGGCAGTGCGAGTCCGGTTCACAATTTGGTGACAGCGCGGGCGATGTTCTCCAAGGCGGATCGAGCCTCGGAGGAGGGGAAAGCCTGGATGGCCTCCAGAGCCTTGTTTCCATGGTAACAGCATAAGTCCACCGCTGAACTCACGCCTTTCTCAGACTTGATTGCCGCCCACAGCTGTTGAGGGATGAAACCGCTTACATTAGTTTTGTTGCACCACGCCACCATTAGCTGCTAGCACCAGCTCTCAGACAAACATGGCAGATGGATTATTAAAAAGTTGCTATATTAATTGTGAGTTGCTAAAGCCAACAAGGAAGTGAACACACCCTTAATACGCAATAGAAAGAAGTGTTAAGACATTTTTGAGGCAAAAGTCTCAAAGTCTCGCTGTTTCAACAGCGAATACGCAGACGGAATACATTTGTCTCCTTGCACCGTTACTGTCCTGTCAGTACATCTCTTCGCTCAGGGCGTTTTACCTCATGAATTCTGAAATTGGAAAACCCCTTAGGCCTTCCTTAAACTAAATAAATAAATAAAACAAGAACGTTGTTGGTGAGGACCATTCCAACCCCCTGGCTCCTGGTCTAATCTGAACGGACCATGCCTCAGAATCTTGTCCACTAGTGTATGTTTTTCATCATTTGTTTCATGTTGCCCCTCACTCCACACCCTAGCATTTGGAAACACAGCAAGCCCGGCATATCTGTAAGCAACTTTGAGCAAGGTGTCTAACTCATATATGCTCTTTAATATTTGTACTCTTTGGATAAAATATAATAATTACATCTGCTAAATGTAATTTATGATATACATGTGGCGTTATGGCTTTAGTGGCTGGATTGACCTATATCTGCTTTTTCTCTCTGCTTGTCTTAAAGCACTGCTTTCTCTTTGCTACAGGCAGCATTCATTATTCTCATCATCTTCATCACATTTTATTAAAGTGACATTAAAACTGCTGATTAGTCAAAATTTCAATCGGCAAACTGACATTGATGAAACATGATCTTGAGTGTTGCGTGTCGATACAGCGGTGATGTTGAGCACCGATAATAGTGAAACATAAAGATGTACGTAAACATTGAGTTGTTAGTAAAGTGAATACTCTGCTCCTGGACAAAAATAAATACATACATGTATTATGAAATGGTTCAAAATTGTGACTCAGATACTACATGCAAAGCAGGTAAACATGGAAACAAAGAGAGAAACTGTTTACTCCGTGTCTGGGACATTGCTGATTTATCCTAAGTAATATAGTAAGCCTCCCCCCCCCCCAGCTCATTTCAAACACAAACAACCAGTCAGTGCTAAACAGGTGCACGTCTGCATAATTGAGCCCCAGTGTTCCGTCAGATTTCCTTCTGTTGCTCATATTTGTGGTCGCGTAGCATCGCGTCTCCACGCGTCCCCTTCTCAGTGGATCCGCTGAAGGAGATTCTCTCACAATACCACTGTCTCAGAGCCTCGGTGTCTTCTCCGCAAATAGACCCTGGTAACCCATCCCCCCCTGCTCGTGTATCACACAGGACTAAACAACCCCAATCAGACCCCTCCCTTGTTGCCTCTCTTCCCGCACCCCCTATCGCTCCCCTTCTTTTCTCACGTTGACTTTGGAAAGCTTGTTTCTCAACTTTGATATTGGTCACAGTGAATGGACACCCTTCTGTTCTGTGTCTGCACGGCCACAGCAGATTTCAGTGTCATGGTGACATTTATTTTATTATTTATTATTGTTCTTCAACACAATTGTTTTAAGAACACATGGCTCTTATATAGACAATACAGTATACTGTATGCCAAGGAGAAACCAAGTATTTCAAGTTTGTTTTGCTTACCTTTGAGTAATCCAGTTGGTTTCTTAATTTCTTTGCCTATGTACAATAGGATGAGAAATGCAGGTCATGTTGAGCAGCATTATGAACTACTGTATGGGAGAGTCCCAGTTCAAATAATCAATAACACCACAGAATATACCTGTTGCAGCTGCTGACTCCACCGCTCCTGCCCCACGATGTGGCGGTGGAACACCACCGGGGCGGCGCTGAAGCTGAACGATGACGGCTCTCCGCCGCTAACAAAAGGCTGCAGGTCCGAGTGCAGCTGCAGAGGTGTAAGCAGATTGTGCATCCTACTATGAAATCATCCTTGATTTGTACCGAGCAGGCGTCTGAGGCTGGGCTCTGTCACATCCACTAGTAAAAGGTGCAATACATTGCAACAGGCCATTTGTGAGCTTTAAGCAGGGATAGCATGTAAAACACTCTGGTAATGACACTAGACTTTAGACAGACTCAGTGTGAACTATGGGCCTAATTTAGTGACAGATACAAATGACAGAGAGAGTGGTCAGGAGGATTCTCCTTGAAAGGCCTCATTTAGATGTCCTCTCACGTCGAGACCGGCTGTAGCTACACACACTGCAGACACAGATGTGCAGCAGGAGGTGATAGAGAAACACACTACAGCATGTGGACTTGTCATGTGGGGCTTTGAAACTGGGATGAATGAACAACATTTAGCTGAAAAGCTAAACATTTGAGACACCTCATTTTCTATAAATTAATTATACACTTTATATATTCACTAAATTAATACCAATGGTACACAGCCCTGCTGGTTTTATATTCCAGTATTGAGCATTTCTATATATTGATTCTGTAATTACTATTAGAAATGGAACATAATAACGGGATATGAAGGGATAAAGACACATTTGTCACCACTACACCAAAGCTTAATGTTTTATTAAGACTTGCCTTGTGGCCTAGTGATAGGTGTCTGCCATATTTATAGGCCCGTTTTTGAGACTCCTTGTCATGTTTGGCGAGCTCCATCGCCGCTTGACAGCTCTTGGCAAGCAAAGCCCCATGGGAGAGGAATGTCTGCTCTTCCCAAGTAACCATGTTGAAACCATCAGTGAGACTGTTTTCCTACAGAGACAATATTAGAAATAAAATCACCACCTTCACAATGGACAACTATCAACGTTCAAACAAAACCACTAGCATCTTCACAAGAGTTGCTGTGTGCGTGCGCGAGCACAATAATTCTCCCCACTGGTTTTCAGGTAGTTTGCAATGTTGGTAGACGGGTGAGCTAGAGATGCTGAAATAAGTAATAGCTGAAAAACATGACCTCTGGTAATGAACATATATGTTACCAAACCTTTGTGTGATGGGCCTATCTGATAACTTGATTATCTGCCACAAATAAGTCCAAAATAATATGCTATAAACATTTAACGAGAGAGAGAGAGAGTAAAGAGAGACTGCAAAATCTATGGTTTGAATCTAGGAAGCGATGACATTTGGTAATTTATCCGTTAAAAGTCCTGATAACATAAAAATGCCCTTTGTGGGAACTTAATTAAACCTTAGACATTTTCCAGAGAAAAGTGAGACAAACCCTGAAATGAAAAGTTGTGTAAGGTAAAGCCTGCCTCCACACTGAAATACTATCTTTAGAATGAAGCTAGATTTTCACAGCACCGTGAAATCATTAAGGAAATTCCTGCTGACAGGTACTGGACAGCCCTGTGGTAAATTTGGACTTGCAGAGTTTCTTTCTAATATATTATGTAGTGAGGTGGCTGTTATGGGTTTCTGCTCCCTGTAAACATTCGGCACTCTTTAAGGTCCAATATATTAATATCACAGTTGAAAATAATGTCTAGTCCTGCTGTTTATGTAGTTTTTGAAGGATGTAATCTGTCTATGTATTTCATAAGATGCTAACACATACGAGTGTATGGTGCAATTACTCCCTGATTAGCCACAAAGTTGCTAGAATATTCAGTCTAATGTCACAAGTAGTACCAACTATGGAAGATCACTCTCTTACCTCAAGATTTGAGGAGTTCTCATAGTAGATACCTTGTACCAAATCACCAATGGCACTTGAAATCAGCTCAACAACCTGTCAGAAAAAAAAGACAAAAACTATTGTCAAAGCATCACAAACTATCTATTGCTAGGTTATATTTGGTTTACAATACAAACTATAAACTGGAATTATGTGCTAGTTGTATACTGTCACTGTGCCCACCACTACTTATAGTGAGATAATTATAAACACAATTTAAATAATATTGAAAAAGTCCTGCTGAAAAAGGTAGTATGCTGCTTAGAGCAAGTGGCTTGTATGTTAAAAGGAGGCTGCCCCAATGAACTGGGTTGAGGGTGAAGCCAGGCTTCAAACTACAGCTCATTATCAGGCCTCCCGGGACCTCCCTTGAACGTCAGCTTCATCTGGGTTAATTACACTTGTGTTATTACCACGTCCAGTCAGGTAGCCAACACTGACCGCATTATGGTTCCAATGCACCTATAGTTCCATGGGTCCTAGGAGCTGAATTGGAGCTAAAAGGCAGATTGCCAATCAAAATAAGGACACTGATCTGATGTCTTGGTGCTTCGGGTTCAATGCTACCTTTTCCTGCATTTGTTGATTGTTTACAATTTATGCTCATTTGCTTTGGCTGACTGGTTATTACTTTGTTCACGCCTATATTGGCAGGCTTACAGGTATAGTAAGATATTCTAAAGAAAACGTGTTGATATTCAAACTCAAATTAAAATGAAAACACCTCTTCCTTCAATGCCATAGGGTGCTGCCACAGAAGCTCCTCGCCCATATATTGGAACTGCATTGCGAAGGCTGAGATATTGTTGTTGCGTAAGATCTGCACCACTTTGTTTGTGTTCGTATTTACAGACCCAGCGTCAGTTTTCATCACGCACAGAGAACGGTAAGCTAGCGAGCCGCAAAGAGATATCTGGTGACCTTGATGTGTATTAGCTCACGCCTACTACACCTTTAAATGGAGGACCTTGCGAGCGTTTGTCTGCAGAAGAGAGAACATGACCGGATGACATCACTGTCCCACAGAAGGTCGTGTTTTGTCTGAGCTTGTGCCATAACACTGAAGCTTCTTAGTAAATGTATCTTGACAGTGTGAATTAAAAGGAGTGCAAAATCATAATCAAAGATTCCAGACAAACATTTGCAAGTGTAAAATCAACAACCACCTAAGCCTAAAACGATGCTGAGCATTCAAGACTGCAGTTGCCTGTTCCATCTTGCAGGGGGCATGCGTGACTACGATTTAGCCAGAGTGCCGCTCTACTACCTGGTGCCATTCTGCACTTTCTGAATGGTTACTGGAAGACATAGTTAGCCTGGCAGTGGCATCTGACGAGATCCTCTTTAGCCAATCTCCCCATCCTTCATTGACACCCGCAGAACAATGTATTTGGGACGGGATCGGGCTACGCTTGCACAGTTCAGATGAATGAGGTTAAATTTAGAGCTCCTTTAGAGCTCCTTCAGCGCATCCCAGACATCCTTGGTTCACCTGAAAAGTCTGGTGACACTTCGTTGCTCCGTCAGACTCACAGTGCCCTTTGGGTAACCAAATCGGTGGGGGGAGAAGGGGCAGGGGATATTGAGGAAACTTGAGCCTCGCCCACAGACCTGGAAGGACAATGTGCCTACAGTATTACCAGATGTGGTGTCTCTGCTAGCTCTGGGAAGTAGGGGGCCGGGGGGGAGGGGGGGTCTTTTTTTGGAAAGTATCAGATAAGCTCTACCCCTGGCTCCCCCTTACTCCATTTCCAAATCCACCCAGATCGTGTTCTGCCGACAGGTCCGCAAGGGAGAGAAACCGGAGCCGAGTGCTGAGATTTCCTTACCGTTTATACAAGTAGTGGCATAGGATTCTTCTCAAGACCACGACACACAATCTCTGTTGCTCTCTCTGCCTTAAAAAAACAACTTTGGTGTATGAGGGGAAAAACTTCGAAATCTTTTCTGAGGGCCGCAGACAGGCTGGCAGAACAATGTGACATCTGCTGTTTGGGTAGCCCGCATGAAACTTTCTGAGCAACGCACTCTCAATCTGTTACGGACTTACACATTTTTTTAACAGATTTTAACGCGTAAGAATGTGAACAGATTGAGCCATTTCCCATCTTCTCTCTTTGCCAGTCTTATATTTCAAAGTCATAGTGTCGCTATGACTAAATGAATACTCCTAACAAGGCCATACTTCCAATGGTGGATTGATCATGTGAAATCAAGGAAACACCTGCAGATTCCTTTGTTTACTACACAATAAGAAGCGCGGCCATTCCTTACGTAATAGCTGACGAGGTGAACGTCTTTGCGCTACCATAAACCAGACATCACCCCAGACTCTGTGCTGCACAAGGCGGCGGAGGGGAAGGCGATACGGTTCGGTGCGGCTGACGGGATGGGGGAAAAGGGGAAACGCGGCTATTTTGATCTGCTCGGGCGACCGCATTCTGACAGTGGAGCGTGGCGACAGAATCTGTCAGCGGGGGGTTACCGGGGCGTGCACCAGATATGATCTGTGGTGCACTCATGGGATCACCACACCGCACCGATGCAAACACTTGCCAACAAAGGATCCCCTCGGTATAGATCTCTGTAGGCCACTGGATGGTGATGCTCGTAGTGTGGACGGTAGGAGAAAAATACAAGACAGCAAAACGAGACAGCTACAGCCTTGGACAGTAAAAGCACCACTGGGCACCCTGCTAATTCAGTTTAGATAGAGGATCGCACGAGAGGATATTGTGATACCTTAGTATTGTTTAACTGGGCCAGTCCTGTACAAGCATTGGCTAGCAGAAAATCGCCACTCAGGATAGCAATTTTATTTCCAAACTCCATGTCTTTTAGGGGGCCGTCTGAATTGGTCCATTCTTTCAGGTTGACTATCCCACGATGCACCAGGAAGGCAGTGTGAATCAGCTCTGTGATTTCTGCCAAGTTCCTCTGGCTAAACAAAAGGGAGATGAAATATCAGAATATTTTCAGTAATAAGATAAGCTTCACCATAATGTTACAATCCACTTCTTGATGAAAACACCAGAGCTGTTGTTGATGAATACAAAGATTAGTTTAGGAATTTCCACTCCATATTGTGTAACCCTGAAAGTATGACGATAACAAATAATTAACTTCACTACAATCACTGTAAAACTATATTTTTCTGTATATAAAACAAAAACAAATTAAACAAAAGATAGGTCAATATAGGCTAAACCTATATAATATACTGTACCTTTATGTCTGGAATTTATTTATTTTTTGTTGATTGGAATAAAATAGACACTTGAACATTTGAACTAAACATCACAATTGATTTAATTGTCAAGACAAAATATTTATGCTCATAGTACATTTTTCATCTTACACCAGCCAAGAAAATACCCCAGACATCTCATGAAACATGTCACGGAGTGTGTGCTAAAAAAAAAAAAAAAAAAAGATTAAGCCCATCTTTGGGAAATAACAGCCATTGTTGATTATGAAAGAAAAGAGTTTGAATAGAGCCTTTTAGGCTCTGCCTCGGTGAGGTTATAATCAAATGTTGATTCAGCCATTGCTGGGGGGATAATTAGGCCCCTCTCCATATGGAATGAGCTCGCTGCCGTGCGACAGCAGGAATCCATGCAGACAGGGTTGGGTGCACTGATAGCCACTTACAACCTTCTCTCAGCTACCGTGAAAAACTGACGAGTCTAACGCCGGCTCCCCATTCTGACCCTTTCATGTATGTATATATGTGCCGCACGTGCACTAACACACACACACACGCACACACACACGCACACATGCACGTGCGCGCGCACGCGCGCACACACGCACACACACACACGACTGGCAGCCAGGTAATTGCCTGTTCGAAGTTGTGCCAAAAGATGTTATTAAAAGCCAATAATGTCATCTATTTCACTTCTCAATCACACCCATTGTCTGCTCGGTTTCTCTCCTCCGTGGCGCGAAGCAGCGTCGCAAAGAGTTAACGCCTTTAATGGACAGAATATTTCCACTGCTAAAAGTTAGTGGTGTATGAATGCTAGAGCTACTTTAATGCTGTTTTTAGTTAACTAACCATGAAATAACTATGACGTGTGCTCTTATCATCAATGCACAACTCAAACATATGCTGAACACTACCCAGTAGAAGCGTATATTTGGCTGGGCTTATTGTTTTGTGCAAAGGAACACTGAGCAAAAAAAGTACACAAGCTAACCCCACCCACCAAAACACGCACGCACACACACACACACACACACACACACACACACACACACACACACACACACACACGCACACACACACACACCAAAGCCATGCCTCCTGATCAGCAGCGGCAGTAAAAAAAAAAAAGAAAATAGGGGACTGGTGTATAAATAGCATTGGTGCCCAGTTGCATAGCAACTGATGCCATCTTGCCAAGGTGTTCCGCCCCTTACCACGCCCCTTGTCCTGAGTGTTCTGTTCCATTATCCTCCCTCCGCAGTCTGCCTCGCTGTCAAACACAGCCTTGGAGATCTCTGTGTGTGTGTGTGTGTGTGTGTGTCCCTCTGAACTAGATTGGTAGCCAGCCCATTGGAGGGGACTTGTGAACTTTTCATAAGATGCAGTCATTTTTCACTAAGAAATTAAGAGGTGTGATTACAAAAATCACTGTGTGCGCACATGTGTGCGTGCATACGCCTCATCTTACCCCCCCTCTCTCTATCTCTCTATCTATCTTGGTAGTGGGGTGAATCACTGGTGTCAGGCAGCAGAGTGGGAGATGTTTTACAAATGCAGCCTGTCAGGAGGGAGGAGACCATCCCCAGGAGGTATCAATCACCCCTCCACCCCCCCATGTGCCCATCAACACAGGTGCTAATGAACCCGGGAGGAGGGAGAGAGAGAGAGAGAGAGAGAGAGAGAGAGAGAGAGAGAGAGAGAGAGAGAGAGAGAGAGAGAGAGAGAGAGAGCTCAGACGTGAGCAAGATGTTACAAATGAGGTGATCAAGTCGCGCTTGGCTCTCGGGCTCTGTGGTGTGTGTGTGTGTGAGAGCGTGCGTGCGTTCGCGTGCGTGCGTGTGTGCGTGTGTGCCCGTCAGAGTGAAGTGTTCTGCTATCGCAGAGAAGTTGTGACAGGAAGTGAGCGCGTGGTAACTTGTCCATCGCGGCTGCTGCTCGCCAGTTCTGAACCGCGGACGGGCGTGTTTAAGGCTTAGCACCGCTGCTGCCGCCATTGGGGCTCAGAGCAGTAGCAGAGGCAGCGACGGCGGCGGCGGCCGGTAACATAAAGGGTCTCCGTGATGTGCGGTTACTTCTAATTACGCCCGATACGGGGATGTTTTCCACGCAGACACACCTCCAGTAGACACACGTGGCCCTTTGCCAGGCCGGCAGCAAAGAAAGGAGACATTCAGGCATCTAGCGCAGCGCTACACCAAACACAGCAGTCACTTCTGGAAACCACTTGGCGCAGCTGCAAAGAGACACACACGAGACACACACAAACACACACACACACACACACACACCGGTATCCCTGTTCTGAGCCTGTGTGTAGTCTGTGTAGAGCTAAAGACTAGGGTAGGGACTATGAATTTTAAAGATGCATGCAAACGACTGATTAAACTCATTCACTACAGCTGTTCAAGGACAGGGCAGAGCAATTTGATACTAATAATTGAAATGTGACATAAAATGTACATACGCAAACAAATATATTATATATTCTTAATAACAATAATAAAAACCATTTTAGATTTTCTGTAACATAATATCCATTAAAAGAAAATACTGTACTATACAGCAGTTTACCGGTTACAGTGTTTTACTTTGTGTTATAGTGTACTATGACTGCATTGGCTTGAGAAAATGCATTTGGTTGCCTTTGCATTGGCATTACATTATCAGATTTCTTGAAATATCCATTTGCTTCTGCTTCTGCTTTGTACAACCATCCTGTCATACGTGCAAGATGATAAAGAGCTTGGTTTACAGAAACTGATACGCAACATAGCCACAGTGGACGAGACCAAATTACCTGACACAAAGCTTTGGTTTCACAATTTGTTTTACAGCTCTGATATGAAAGTCATGATCTGTCTGTCTGTCTGTCTGTCTGTCTGTCTGTCTGACCGACCTCCCCGTTATGCAAATACTGCATATTATTATGTACCCAGAACTGTTATAGCACGTGCTCATCTTAATATTACCTGCAATATCATAGCATGGCAACCACTTCTATGTTTCATAACACAGCCACACAATAAGCACTCCTGGTATGGTTGCATTTTTTGTTGACTTTTGCTTAACACACCATTAATATAATTTCATGTATTATACAATGTTTCTCTGTGTGTGTGAGATCATTGTAGAACATAGTTAAGGGTATAAAAACATTTATAACTCAAACCAATATTACAGTATACAATTATTAATCTAAAATCAAATACAGTATATTATCTGATATAACCAATATAGACACACTGTAGTGAATACCTGAATGGTTTAAACATAGTACATGTTCCACTCTCACCTTATATTATTTTGTATATATTTCTCAGATCAAATGTTTATTACCATAGTAGGTATATTTCAGATCACATGTTTATTACTATAGCAGGTATATTTAAGATCAAATGTTTATTACTCAGATAAATTGTTTATTACTAGTATGTACATTTCAGCCAACTGTTTTATATCTATGTGGAATGTAAGATGTCCTTGAGTGTTTATAAATGCGTCCAAAATAAAATGTATTATTATTATTATTATTATAATATAGAAAAGTAAAAATCGACATACTGTAAATCTACATCTCTGATGAATTACAAAACCAAAACAATAAAATGTATTTGGTTGTTGTCAAAAGGTAGAACATACAGCCTTAGACCCACGACAGATGTAATTTACCTGGGGTAGATACCACTGACCATGTCCTGAGCCAGGAGATCAGGGGTGTTGTGGCTGGGTCCTGCAGCTTTGGACAGGAGCAGAACAACCAATCCCCTCATTTGAAGGTTGTTCCTGCTTTCGGAGACAAAGCCCCTGGAAAAACATGCAGGTACCACAACATTTGTATCTAAATTACCTGCTGGTTGCTGTATGTAAACATTGGATTAGGTAAGGAAATACGTAAGCTTTGCTCTCAATAATCAGTAAGTGCACTATAAACCTCACAAACAAACCAAAAATCACATCCTTACACATACAGTAGGTCTATGTAGGATTTACTGTAAAAACATCACTCAACATATACACACCACTTCAGCTCAAGTGCTACTTTATAACTTGACAATGACTTTACGATGAATTAAACATCGTACATTAGTTATATATTTTCTAATTACAAAAAAGAATTAGCTGAGATACAGCTCCATCAATTATCAGTACAGTATTTGTTTGGTGATCCTTATATTATAACCAACAACCTCAAGAACACACAAAGAAATATGTGCGAAATGTGAAATATGCGCACACACACACACACCCCACCCCAAAAAACCCCAAACAAACCAGTGCCTTAGCGCACACACACACACACACACACACACACAGTCAGTCCACTCTGTGGTGTCTGCATGGTGGGCAGATTAAATATCTTTCTGGTCTCCCGAGGGAGCAGTTAGACACAGCACCTCTAATCCTGTCTCCAGGGAGCCCCAGGCTTGCACCATGAATCACTCTCTCGTTAGGGGCTCGGATGCAGACGTGTGGCCACGCCCCCTATGCTCGCTAGTCCGTCTGTGCCCCCCCCCCACCCCCCACACCCACACACACACCCACCTGCATCACAGAGAGAGGAAGCGGGGTGGATGAGAGCAATTGCAGGCGAGAGGCGAGAGAGAGGGAGAGAGAGAGAAAAATAAATCGGGAGGAAAAAAAGCAACCATGGTAGAGAGGAAAGGGTACAGACAGGAGGAGGATGCAAAAGACAGGGAAACAAATAGGTTGAGTTGATTCAGTGGCTGGCAGCGCCGGCAGAATACGCAAACACAGCCCGCGACAAACCAGTGTGAACCAAAGCCTTTTCTACCTCCGAGCGCGGCCTTAACAGAAACGACAACGCGTGAAATGAAATAAAAAACATTTTAAAGAAATAAAATAAAAAAATAGGGTCGACATTTAACAGGATCAAAGAATTTGCACTCAGGTGGAAAACAGGCTGGTGGCGCGCGGCCACACGGCCGGGGCACAAATGGCTAGACAAAAAAATGATGAGGCTGCTCTGCTCACAGGGAGTCTAGGTGAGACCGTGGCCTGAGGGTAGCGCATGATTAATATTTCTGTCACTATCCACACCACCATATATCAATCAATCACACCCACCCTCCTGCAGAGGGGTTGGGCAGGGATGAGAGAGAGAGAGAGAGAGGGAGAGAGAGAGAGAGAGAGAGAGAGAGAGAGAGAGATGAACCGTAAGAGTGAGGAATGGAGCACTGTCATTTGAAAGGGTTGTGAGCAGGTCACCACGCCCTCAGATAGAAGCTGCAGCGCCACACAGAGATGCAAGAAGTTTAGCCAGCGTGATGCTGCGGCTCACCCTCGAGTCGACACATACAAAATGCGGGAGCGCATACGTGTCGTGCTCCAGTGATCCCGTGTGGTTGGCTGCCTCCAAGCAACACAAACAACGAATTAATTAGAAGTTAGATATATGGCTACAGAGTAGCAGAGCAACTGGTTCTGTTGAATATATGTATTAAGATTATAAAGGCTTTCATTGGTATTGACTAGACTTCTGTTGGCAGCTTCCTTTTGGTGTGGACTACTGTACAGTATATGGACAGTATATAGATCCATCCATCCATCTTCATCCGCTTATCCGCTTCGACCATAGGTGAGGGTAGGAACAAAAATTGCGGTGAGGTAAAGCGATTGCAATACCGCTCCCGCTGCTCCGATTCTCCGGCCAATCTCTCGTTCCATAGTCCCCTCACTTGCGAACAAGACCCCGAGGTACTTAAACTCCTTCACTTGGGGTAAGGACTCATTCCCCAC